>CAMZMU010000020.1:50773798-50965858 GCA_947311845.1 Poa pratensis
TCTCTCCCATGTACTTCAATACAATGATCTCATGAGCTGCTTACATGATTGAGATCCATCTGATGTAATCGTGTTGTGTTTGTTGGGATCCGATGAATTGTTTACATTATGATCATCTATCTATAAGTTTGTGAAGTTATTGTTGCTGCAATCTTGTTGTGTTTAATGCTTTTCACTAGTGCACGAGTGGCATGATCTAAGATTTAAGCTCTACAATTATTGCTTAGATTGTATATACAAGTTGTTTGCACATGTCTCTGTCCGGAACCCGAGGCCTGATACGTCTCCAACGTATCCATAATTTCTGCTGTTCCATGCTTATATTATACCATTTGCTACATGTTTTATATACACTTCGTATCACTTTTATGCATTTTCTGGGACTAACCTATTAACAAGATGCCACAGTGCCAGTTCCCTGTTTTCTGCTGTTTTTGGTTTCAGAAAGTTACTTCTGGAAATATTCTCGGAATTGCACGAAACAAAAGGCCAGTCCCTATTTTTCCAGCACGTACACGGAGTCCGAAGGAGACGAAGGAGAGCCACGAGGTGGCCAAACCATAGGCAGGCGCGGCAGTGGGCCCAGCCGCGCCTGGTGGTTTGGGCCCCTCGGGGTCCGCCGACATCGCCCCTTCGCCTATTTATTCCCCGAGAGTGAAAACCCTAAAACACCGAGCCTTTCATCCAGAACATATTCGCTGCCGCCGCCGTCGTCAACCCTAACTCGGGGGGTTCTGAAGCTCTTCCCGGCACCCTGCCGGAGAGGGGAATCATCACCGGAGGGCTCTACATCGCCATGCCCGCCTCCGGAGTGATGCGTGAGTAGTTCATCCTTGGACTATGGGTCCATAGCAGTAGCTAGATGGTTGTCTTCTCCACTTGTGCCATCATGTTTAGATCTTGTGAGCTGCCTATCATGATCAAGATCATCTTATTGTAATGCTACATGTTGTGTTTGCTGGGATCTGACTTATATTGATACCTATGTGGAGCTGAATATTATATTATCATGTCTATGTCATTTGTGATCTTGCATGCTCTCCGTTACTTGTTGAAGCCTTGGCCACGTGAATACTTGTAACTCCAAGAGGGGGTATTTATGCATGATAGTTGGGTTCAACCTCTATTTAACCTGGGATAGTGACAGCAAGTTCTAAGGTTGTAGATGTGTTGTTGCCACTAGGGGTAAAACAGCAATGCTTTATTCAAGGATGAATGTATTGTTTACATTACGCACATTACTTAATGCAATTGTCTGTTGCTTGCAACTTAATACTGGAAGGGGTACGGATGTTAACCGGAAAGTGGACTATTTAGGCATAGATGCATGCTGGATAGCGGTCTATGTACTTTGTCGTAATGCCCAAATGAATCTCATAGTAGACACCACAGCTCACACATGCATGTTATATGCACTTATCAATTGTCAATTGCCCAGCTGTAATTTGTTTACCCAGCATGTTAGTTATCTTATTGGAGAGACACCACTAGTGAACTGTGGACCCCGGTCCATTCTTTTACATCTGAAATACAATCTACTGCAATCATTGTTCTCTACTGTTTTATGCAAACAAACATCATTTTCCATTCGATACGTTTAACCCTTTGTTTTCAGCAAGCCGGTGAGATTGACAACCTCACTGTTAAGTTGGGGCAAAGTAATTTGATTGTGTTGTGCAGGTTCCACGTTGGCACCGGAATCCCTGGTGTTGCGCCGCACTACACTCCTTCACCAACACCTTCGAAGCAAACCTCGTTTTCCTACTGGTCGATTAAACCTTGGTTTCATACTGAGGGAAAACTTACTGCTGCACTCATCATACCTTCCTCTTGGGGTTCCCAACTGACGTGTGACGTACAAGCATTGTTTCTGGCACTAGATATTCCCTCGTCAACTTAGAGCCACCAACACGTTTTCTGGCGCCGTTGCCGGGGAAAACCGAATTGCTTCTGCAAGGGGAGTCTCTCACACCCAATCTCTTTACTTTGTTATTTGTCTTGCTTAGTTTATTTTTATTTAGTCTTGTTTGCTCTCTTTATCAAAAACACAAAAAAATTAGTTCCTTTTTATTTCGAATTACTATTATGACTAGTTGTTTTCAATGTCTTATCTCTATGAAACTGGGTCTCGTTATAAGAATTACCGCTTCTCTCCAAAAGGAAAACATCTATGGGAACAAATAAGAAGATTGAATGGTTTTGCTAAGAACTTGTGTTCTACATATGATGAATCCTACTGCTTTAATGAATCTCTTTGCTATAGAAGGCACAAACATCTCCCTTTCCAATGTGAGTATACTGATAATGAAACCTTGGCTGCCTATGCTAAAGGAAACTATGATTTTGGTAATCTTGAACAAATTGAAGAGTTTATTGTTTTTAAGGGTGCCCTTGAAATTAGTTCTTATCTTGAACATAAAACTGATGCCCCTTATAAATCTGAATGTATTGCCATACTTAAATATTGTTGTGATACCTACAAGGATAATAATTCTTACATTACTGAACATCTTGAGAGGATGTTTCCTCAAAAAGATGAAACTTGTGCCTTGCAGGAACCTGAGGAAGAGGAAATTGCTGAAACTGTGATCTCATTGGATGAAAAAGAGGAGGAGAGTGAAGAACAAAAGGAGGATCTACCTTCTAATGACAGTAACTCTTCAACTCTTACACTATTTAATTGCCCTCCATGCCTACCTAAGGAGGAAAAATGCTATATTGTTGAATGTCATGATTCTATTGAAATATCTCCTTTTGATAAATTTGAAGTAACAAGCTCCTTGACTCAAGAGAAAGCAAAAATAACAGAAGTACCAAATATTTCCCCCAATGTTGTTTATGAAAATCCATGCTATTTTGATAAGTCTTATGATAATCCACTTTTTATTCCTAATTTCGAAATGCATGGTAATGAGAGTGTTTGCTTAGAAAATGTTTATGATAAAGCTCTAGATGATGGTCCTATGTTGCTTGATAATATTATTAATTCTACTATTGAGAGTGATCAATCAACTTGTTTCAATATGTCTAAAAGTGGGTTTGAAATTTTTGATCCCACTATCTTGCTTGATAAAAGTTATGTGTTTGTAGATCATAAAAAGCATGCTTTATGTGATAGTTATGTTGTTGAGTTTGTTTATGATGCTATTGAAAATTATTATGAGAGAGGGAAAGATGGTTTTAAAAGTTTTCATGTCACTAAAATACCTCTCTTTGTGTTGGAAGTTTTAAAGTTGGATTTGTTGCATCTTCCTATGCTAGCTGCTTTATGCTTCAATGATTTGTTTTACTACAATATTCCTCTGCATAGGAAGTGGGTTAGACTCAGATGATTTTGATATTTGCCTCTTGATGCTCTCTTTGTTTTTCAACTCTTATTCTTATGCGAGCATCATTAAAATCCTAAAGCCTAGCTGAAAGGCATTAAAGAAAAGCACTTGTGGGAGATAACCCATGTGTCAAGGAGTTTTGTTACTTCTGTAGCAACTCCTTTGTATCTTTATTTTATCGCAATGTTGTGCCAAGTAAAGTTCTATATTGAAAGTTGATGCAAGATTTGGATTTCTGCGCAGTGACAGATTTTTAGCTGTCACGGATTTGAGCTTATCTCCCTGTAGAAAATTCAAAAAATTCTGAGAAAAATCACGCATATTCCTGAGATATGTACGCAACTTTCATTATTTTAGGCCAGATCCATCTGAGCAACTTAAGTGCCTCGAAAAAATTCGTCATTCCAGACTGTTCTGTTTTTGACAGATTCTGCCTTTTGTTTTGCATTCGCTCTTTTACTGTGTTTGTGTGGATTTCTTTGCTCCACAAAGCATTGGTGGCTGTAGCTAATGTCCAGAAGCTTTGGGATTGATTGTATCATTACAGAATATGAGAATTTTTGATTATGCACTAACCCTCTAATGAGAACTGTCTTGAGTTTGGTGTGAAGGAAGTTTTCAAGGATCAAGCGAGAAGGGTGATATTATGTGATCAAGAAGAGTGAAAAGCCTAAGCTTGGGGATGCCCCCGTGGTTCATCCCAACCATATTCAGAGAGACTCAAGCGTCTAAGCTTGGGGATGCCCAAGGCATCCCCTTCTTCATCAACAAACTTATCAGGTCATCTCTAGTGAAACTATATTTTAATTCTTTCACATCTTATGCGCTTTACTTGGAGCGTCTGTGTGTTTTTATTTTTGTTTTTGTTTGAATAAATTCGGATCCTAGCAATCCTTGTGTGGGAGAGAGACACGCTCCGCTTTTTCATGTGAATACTCATGTTCTTCACTTATATTTGTTGAGTATTCTTAACTAGCTACTGCAGTGCTTTTAGCTCCTGTTTTTCATGCATCTCTTCGAGCTGTTAGCACTTGTTTATAAATACTCTCTTGCTGCATTATATTATCATTTGGAGAGTTTATGTTTAATAAATTATTGGTGTTTGTTTGGAAGAAAGAAAATGCTACATGTAGTAGTTGGTATTGGAAAAGACATATGCATTCTTGTAGATCATTGTCTTGTTTTGATTTGATGCTTTGCAATTGTTTTGAGCTCTCAAGTAGATCATGTTTAAGCTCTTGCATCATGTAGTTAAAGCCTAGTAGTGGAGAACTACCGTAGAGCTTGTTGAGACTTGGGATGCATATTTGTTCTCTCTAAGGTCTAGATATTTTCTGGTAAAATGTTTGAGCAACAAGGAAGACAGTGTAGAGTCTTATAATACTTGCAATATGTTTTTATGTGATTCTTGCTGTACCGGTTTATACTTGTGTTTGCTTCAAACAACCTTGCTAGCCTAAACTCTGTACTGAGAGGGAATGCTTCTCGTGCATCCAAAACTTGAGCCAAAACCCATGCCATTTGTGTCCACCATACCTACCTACTATGTGGTATTTCCTGCCATTCCAAGTAAATATTTCATGTGCTACCTTTAAACTATTCAAAACTTTATTACTCCTTATTTGTGTCAATGTTTTATAGCTCATGAGGAAGTATGTGGTGTTTTATCTTTCAATCTTGTCATTTACTTCTGACAGACTTTCACCAATGGACTAGTGGCATATACATCCGCTTATCCAATAATTTGCAAAAAGAGCTGGCAACGGGGTGCCCAGCCCCAATTAATTACAACTTTCATTAATAATTCTCTTCACATGTTTTGCCCTGATTTATCAGTAAGCAACTTAATTTTGCAAAGACACTCCTCCATGGTATGTGAATGTTGGAAGGCACCCGAGGATTCGGTTAGCCATGGCTTGTGTAAGCAAAAGGTTGGGAGGAGTGTCATCTATAAAGAAACTAAAATACATGTGTAAACAAAAGAGAAGAGGGATGATCTACCTTGCTGGTAGAGATAACGTCCTTCATGGGAGCCGCTCTTTGAAAGTCTGGTTGACAAGGGGGTTAGAGTGCCCACTACCATTCGTTGACAACAACAAACACCTCTCAAATACTTATTTTGTGCTCTCTATATGCTTTCGAAAACTTAAAAAGCTCTAGCACATGATTTAATCCCTGCTTCCCTCTGCGAAGGGCCTATCTTTTACTTTATGTTGAGTCAGTTTACCTACTCCTTTCTATCTTAGAAGCAAACACTTGTGTCAACTTTGTGTGCATTGATTCTTACATATTTACTTATTGCACTTGTTATATTGCTTTATGTTGACAACTATCCATGAGATATACATGTTACAAGTTGAAAGCAAATGCTGAAACTTAATCATCCTTTGTGTTGCTTCAATGCCTTTTACTTTGAATCTATTGCTTTATGAGTTACCTCTTATGCAAAACTTTTTGATGCTTGTCTTGAAAGTACTATTCATGAAAAGTTTTTGCTTATATGATTCATTGTTTACTCTTTATCTATTTGTTAGCAAACTATAGATCATTGCTTTGAGTCACTTCATTCATGACATGAGCCTTGCAATATATTGATCAAGATTGTGTGAAAGCATGTCTCCTCAGAAATTATTTGTTGTTATCGTTTTACCTACTCGAGGACGAGTAGAACTAAGCTTGGGGATGCTTGATACGTCTCCAACGTATCCATAATTTCTGCTGTTCCATGCTTATATTATACCATTTGCTACATGTTTTATATACACTTCGTATCACTTTTATGCATTTTCTGGGACTAACCTATTAACAAGATGCCACAGTGCCAGTTCCCTGTTTTCTGCTGTTTTTGGTTTCAGAAAGTTACTTCTGGAAATATTCTCGGAATTGCACGAAACAAAAGGCCAAGTCCCTATTTTTCCAGCACGTACACGGAGTCCGAAGGAGAGACGAAGGAGAGCCACGAGGTGGCCAAACCATGGCGGCGCGGCAGTGGGCCCAGCCGCGCCACCTGGTGGTTTGGGCCCCTCGGGGGTCCGCCGACATCGCCCCTTCGCCTATTTATTCCCCGAGACGTGAAAACCCTAAAACACCGAGCCTTTCATCCAGAACATATTCGCTGCCGCCGCCGTCGTCAACCCTAACTCGGGGGGTTCTGAAGCTCTTCCCGGCACCCTGCCGGAGAGGGGAATCATCACCGGAGGGCTCTACATCGCCATGCCCGCCTCCGGAGTGATGCGTGAGTAGTTCATCCTTGGACTATGGGTCCATAGCAGTAGCTAGATGGTTGTCTTCTCCACTTGTGCCATCATGTTTAGATCTTGTGAGCTGCCTATCATGATCAAGATCATCTTATTGTAATGCTACATGTTGTGTTTGCTGGGATCTGACTTATATTGATACCTATGTGGAGCTGAATATTATATTATCATGTCTATGTCATTTGTGATCTTGCATGCTCTCCGTTACTTGTTGAAGCCTTGGCCAAGTGAATACTTGTAACTCCAAGAGGGGGTATTTATGCATGATAGTTGGGTTCAACCTCTATTTAACCTGGGATAGTGACAGCAAGTTCTAAGGTTGTAGATGTGTTGTTGCCACTAGGGGTAAAACAGCAATGCTTTATTCAAGGATGAATGTATTGTTTACATTACGCACATTACTTAATGCAATTGTCTGTTGCTTGCAACTTAATACTGGAAGGGGTACGGATGTTAACCGGAAAGTGGACTATTTAGGCATAGATGCATGCTGGATAGCGGTCTATGTACTTTGTCGTAATGCCCAAATGAATCTCATAGTAGACACCACAGCTCACACATGCATGTTATATGCACTTATCAATTGTCAATTGCCCAGCTGTAATTTGTTTACCCAGCATGTTAGTTATCTTATTGGAGAGACACCACTAGTGAACTGTGGACCCCGGTCCATTCTTTTACATCTGAAATACAATCTACTGCAATCATTGTTCTCTACTGTTTTATGCAAACAAACATCATTTTCCATTCGATACGTTTAACCCTTTGTTTTCAGCAAGCCGGTGAGATTGACAACCTCACTGTTAAGTTGGGGCAAAGTAATTTGATTGTGTTGTGCAGGTTCCACGTTGGCACCGGAATCCCTGGTGTTGCGCCGCACTACACTCCTTCACCAACACCTTCGAAGCAAACCTCGTTTTCCTACTGGTTCGATTAAACCTTGGTTTCATACTGAGGGAAAACTTGCTGCTACACTCATCATACCTTCCTCTTGGGGTTCCCAACTGACGTGTGACGTACAAGCATTGTTTCTGGCACTGTTGCCGGGGAGATATTCCCTCGTCAACTTAGAGCCACCAAGGCCCCAGAGTGACAGCAACTGGGATAACTGGAGGGGATGGTTTAGATATGAGGATCACATGTTTTCACTAAGTGCTAATGCTTTGCTCCGGTGCTCTATTAAAAGGAGTACCTTAATTACCAGTAGTTTCCCTTGAGGCCCCGCTGCAAACGGGCTGGTAGGACAAAAGATGTTGTGCAAGTTTCTCATTGCGAGCACGTATGACTATATATGGAAAACATGCCTACGTATGATTAATAGACTAGATGTTCTGTCTTAATGCTATTTCAAATCTATCAATTGCCCAACTGTAATTTGTTCACCCAACACTTGTTATTGGAGAGTTACCACTAGTGTAGATAGCTGGGAACCCCGGTCCATCTGTCATCATCAAATACTCATTCGGTCCTATATGCCATTAGAAGTAGTATCAACTATTTTCTGGTGCCATTGCCTCTGTGTTACTAATACTGCTGCTGTGTTACTGTTACTATTGCTCTCATATTACTGCTGCTTTCACATCACCCCTGTTACTAGTGCTTTTCCAGGTGCAGCTGAATTGACAACTCCGCTGTTAAGGCTTATAAGTATTCTTTGTCTCCCCTTGTGTCGAATCAATAAATTTGGGTTTTACTTCCCTCGAAGACTGTTGCGATCCCCTATACTTGTGGGTTATCAGCGAGATGGTTGAGGAGGTTGAGCATGGGAGTTTCCCTTCAACCTTGGAGGCGTATGGAGATGAGAACATTGAGCCTACCCTCTTGTGTTTGAGTTATGAAATGGTACCAATCCCATGTGAGAATGAGAGCCACTTATCCCACTTGAGTGAGAGTGATAGTGAGTTTAGTGCCTCCACCATATGTGAGTTTGAGTGCTTTTACTTTGAGGGAATGAGTGATACACCACTTGAGTTGAGAGAGGTAGTTGATAGGTCTTGTGAGGCCATTTCGATTTCTAACAACTTAATCTCTACCTCTATTGTGTTTTCTCATTGTGTGCTAGGTTCCATGGATGATGAGACGCCACTCCTCGACATGACGGTGACTCAAATGGAAAAGTTGTACATGGCGGATGAAGATGAAGCCACCCCATGTCTACTTCAAGATGGACAAGTCGGCTACATGGAAGCGACTACTACTTCAACACCTACTTCACATGAGCGGGAATACAAAGGTATAGGTGTTGATGTGACCATGATCCCACTAGTGGACATGATGAACTATGATTGCTTGCATGCTATGGATGATTATATTGATGTCACATATGATTCATTCTTATTCCCTTGTGATACTTTGTTTGAAACCAATGTTGATCATGTGGAATTACCTATTTGTGATGATTTTGCCATGAGCATGCCTTGTTACGAATGTTTCCATTTTTCTCCCATTGTGGCATGCAACATGTTGAACAATTTCTCCTTCACATGTGTTGCTTGCAATAATGACGAAATGCTTGATAATGAGATTGCCCCCATAGCTTTCTCACATTTTGGAGATGTTTCGTTTTCTCTTATGGACCTTGTTCCATCCTTCACTTTGCATAGTGACCATCCACATATGTCATATTTTCCAATTGATTTTGATGTGGTTGGTGATGTGCAAATGAAGAGACACTTCATGATGGATGATGTGTTCATATACCGTGCACATAATTTCTTCATATGGTGTCTTGTTTGTGCCGGTAAACGCATGATAATGTCAACCTCAATTGAGCATGAGTTGACAATACGAGCTCTTGAGAGCATACATTTGAGTTGTGGATTGAATCTAACTCGAAATTCATTCCCATGTTTTGCATCATACAAGTTGAAAATTTTATCTTGCTTTTGGTTTGTTTGCAAACATGTTTGTGATATTGGTTTTACCTATGGCAAGAATGTTTCCTTGATCTTTCATATGAATGATTTGTGTGTTGCAACAAAAATGATAAACTATTGTTCTTTGAGATGGCTTGTTTGCAACCATAATGAGATTTTGAGCATGTCTTGCCATGTGTATAATGGTTTCTACCAATTTGGTGTTGCAACAAATATGTTGAAAACTTGCCATGATGCTATTTTGGACATTCTTCATTGTGTGTTTTTGCCAAGCTCTCCTCTTGTTGCATCAAGGATGATGACAAATTGTCCTTTCCAATGTCTTGTGTGTAATAACGATCATATGGTTCAAGATGAGATACCTAGATGACATCCTCATATTTTCATGGAGTTGTGTTTCCACATTTTAAAGATGTTCCATTGGATTGCTTGCACATTAACCATGCACTTGCACTACCTTTTCATATTCTTGTGTTGTGCTAACGGTGCTATGACAAAGAATGGACATGTCATTGTTGATATGCTCCTCTTTCTTGCACACACATGGTTTTCTTGGTTTTTAGTGTTTGTAGGCATGGTGAAGTCCAATTCTTCGACAACACATCTACCTCCTTTACATGGTGAAGAAGAGCAAGAGTCGAGGACGACTCTTTTTGAAGCGGGGGGAGATGATGTACTGCAACTCACCTCCATCACCGTGTCAAGCACTCCAACACATTTCAAGTCACTATGGACCTCAAAGGTGAACTCCTTCCACTATGTGACTCACTATATGTCACCTTTGGACGTTATACTACTTGAACATTGTTCCACTTGCATTGCTAGGTGTGTCACCACGGTTACAAGACCACGGGAAGATGGACAAGGTGCAAGAGGAATGAGGTCCGACAAGACGGTGGCTTGGAAGAGGAGGAGAAAGCGAGAAGATGGCAAAAACTGCCAGGCCAGCCTCCAGCCCGGCCTGGCTGGCTCCTAGGCCGGCCACCCTGCAGAGGCGGCCAGCCTCCAGCCCGGCCTGGCTGGCTCCCAGGCCGGCCTCCCTGCAGAGGCAGCCAGCCTCCAGCCCAGCCTGGCCGGCTCCCAGGCCGGCTTTCCTACGTCCACCCCATTTTGTACTACGACTATAAATAGTTCGTTCCCACCTCCTTTCTAGAGAGAGAGTTGAGCATAGGCTCCTTACCCACCTTTGTGGTGTTGCCTCTCCTTGTGGAGAAGATCCCCTTGTGGATTCAAGGCCTCCTCTTGTGGAGAAGATCCCTCTTGTGGATTCAAGACCTCTACTTGTAGTTTGACTACTTGTCAATCTTTCATCTTAGGGTGACTCTATTGGATCGGTTTGGTTGACCGTTGGAGAAACAACCATTCAAGATCCCTCCTTGTATCTACTTGCCAATCTCTCCCTTTGGGATTCTATTGGACTGGCTTGGACTGACCGGTGAGGGAAACGTGTCTTTGTATCGTGTTTGTGTTCTTGTGTTGTTGGCGTTCTTCATGTTCTTCATGTTTTTGCGTGAGTTCGTCCACCCCTACATGACATAGCTCCCCTTCACCAAGATTAAGAATGCGTGCATTAGGGCACACTCATTTGTTGGCTGACCTTAGCCCATTAACAAAGAACAACGATGACACGATCAGCTGAGAAATAATCGCAAGGTTACGATCGGCCCTAAGAAATCAAAATCCATCTATGTTTAATTCTTAACCTATCTGGGTCTCATAGGCACAACTTCTCGGTAGCGTGGTACCTCATAAGTCTCTTTGTTTCCTTTCAAAACGACCACATATTTTTCTCTTATTTTCTCGGTTCCGGAAGCTCTGTGATGATCACCGTCTGCCAAGGAATCAACGCGTGCGAAAGCCTTTTGTCGGCCCACGATACGTTGTTGTTGCCTCACAACTGATAACCTTGTGAGGCGCCATATCCCTCATTCCACAAACTGTCCTTCTCCAACATTGAGACATTGAGCTAGAAACCACCTTCCATCTATTCGCGTCCTGTCAATTGACGACCGAGGTTTGGAACAGGGTGGTGGCCTTTCTATGACCAATGAGTTTTCTGAAGATTCTTTGAAAGATTGATGGTGTTCCCAGCTGCAAGCTCTCAATTCTCCTCACCGACTAGTTTGGAAAACCATCTATCACTTTTTTTTTACTTGGATGCTTTGGAGTGAACACAATGCAAGAGTTTTCACCGCGACCGCTAACAATGTTGATCATGTCTTTGCAAGGATAATTGATGAAGGTCGTCCATGGAGGGACACTGGTCTAGCTCCCATCAACATGCTTTTCCAGCCACCATGATCTTCTACAGTTCTACTTCTTTCTTTCCTTAGTTCTTAGCTAGTTAGTGTGTTGTTTTAGTTGATTTGTCGTTTTGGGTGCTGCTCCCCTTTGTAACCAATGTTGGACCTTTTCTTTTTTATCAATGAAAACAAGAAATCTTGCTGCTTTTATGCCAAATAAATGGAGAATCTGTCTTCTAGCAATTATTAGTAATTTAGTCCAAACAATTAATAGAAAAATATTGAATCTCAACTTTTACCACAGTTTTGCATTTATGACACATATTACCACATTTAGTGAAAATTCTACCAAAATGGCCCCATATTAAAAACCTTTGAACCCTTTTTACCACGTTTTAGTGTTTTGCTCGTTCTATTAGGTAGGACGGCATGTTATGACAATGTGGCGTCAAAGTTCAGTAAAACTCGGAGGGCTTTATCGACGGTCATTTCCAGCCTTCTCTTCTCCATCGGTTACACTTCTCGTCGTCCTAAAATTTTCTAACCTCGATTATCACCTCACACCTAGCCCAACCAACACATAATAGAAAGAGGGTCCAAAGTTATTTTATCACCTCACACCGCTACCAGTGGCAGCTTCTGTATTCCGTTGATACTTTGAACTTGAGTGCTTGATCAGGTAGAAATAAAATATGTTACGTGATCCAAGATCTGACGGCCGGACTTGATGCCACGCACCATGGTAGCCGGCAGGAATGCAGAATCGACGGAGCGCCGAAGCGCGGCCTAGCGGCGGAGCAAAGTTGCGAGTTACTGATCCATAATAAATCCACTGGTAATTTCTGATGGCGGTGGCCAGACAGGCTTTTGGTATTAAAGAGCAGTCAGCTTTATAGGCAGGCTATGATGGCCTGATATTGGAACACGAGCTGTTACTTTTTTTGGACTTGATCACCCAATGACCCAAGGGCGAATTGCCCAAAAATATCCACGCGATCAACTGCTCATACAGCTAGTCTCAGTAAACAGATGATCAGCGATATTACCAGGTCATTTTTAGGGGTGCACTGAAGCAAACCTCAAAGCAAAGATGATGATTCACGGGAGACATTCCACGTCGAATATAAATTTACATCGCAGACACCATCACATCGATGATTCATCACAGGTTTGAAGTACGCAGAACAGCACTAATCTGGTGCGGCAGCGGCTATTTAGACTGTCGCCCGTCCGACGACTTGCCGGACGGCATGCTGCGGACGTTCTTCAGCAGGTCCTGGATCTTGGACAGCACCATCATCTGCGATGGGTCGCCCGGATTGGGGACGGCGGCGCTGCCGCTCGCCTGAGGCGCCGCCGGTGCCAGCGGCCTCTGGTTCCCCTGCAGCTTGATCTTCTCGAAGAGGTACTGCTTCTCCGCCTCTGCCTCCTTGAGGCGGCGCTTGAGGTACATGCTCGCGTAATCCTGCTCCGCCTTCTCCGACTTGGCCAGCGCAATGCTCTGGAGCTGCTCGGCCTCCTGCCGGGCCTCGTTCGCCTTGAGCTGGAACATCTCCGCCTCCGCGCTCTTCAGCCGGATGATGCCCTCCAGCTCCTCCACCTGCTGCTGCTTCCGCAGCCTGTCCGCCTTGAGCTCCCGTGCCTCCCTCGCCTTCTCCTCCAGCTCGCGCTCGCAGGTGTCCACCGCAAGGCGGGCCTTCTTGAACGTCTGCATCTTCTCTTCAGCCACGGTCTCCATCTTTCGAACAGCCTCTTGGACAACCTCGGCAATTCGATTGCAGGCCTCATGGGGAGTGATCAGCCGCCCCGATTCTTCCTTTTCCGACATCTTTGGGAAATCCATCCCGAGCTCTGACAGATACAGTTATAGTTAATACACGAGTTCAGAATTACAGATCAGATAAGCAGATATATGAAAAACAGCAGATAAATGCACTAAAAATGAAACCTTCAGATATTTTTTAATCAAGGACCACAACTTCTCTATGTTGATTCTCGCGCCCCAAAAGTTGCAAACTGCATGGAGTTCGCTAACAAGCCGATGGCATGCAGAAACGCAAACGAACCCACAAAACTGAGCACACCATATTATTGGAACAAACTATGAACATAGACTCGCTTTTCGCGCTTATTGGTACAACCCGGAGGATTCTAGTCATCGGTAAGTATTATCTATCATCAAAATGATTCTAGAATTACTAGAATTATAAAATAGTATGTTTGAAGAAGAATCACAGAAGACAACGAATTTGGCTCCAAGACACAAAACTCAAATCTCTTTGACTTTGGACGATAATGAATACACCCGCTACAATCAAATTTTGTTCATCTTATATTGATATGCAGATTAAAAATTCAGTGTGACGTTGGTTCCTGAAAAAACTAATTGAACAAAGTGCATCCTATAGCTGCCTTATATAACAGACTAGTAGATATGAGCTGGATGTCATGGCAGCATGCACCATCATCCAACCAGCAGTACTTCATGCACATTAAATAACAGAAATAAAGTATGTGTATGCAAATACGTTTAATATTTCGGATATACCTCCTCTAAAAAACTGTTAATATGCCTAGACAGTTCGTGGTGGTGGGATACCTCAGCTTTCACTATTTTGATGGTTATAAGAACATGATTGTTTTTACCAGAATTTTGTGGTTTGTTTGAGTGCAGAAGCATTGTGGTACAGAGAATGCTGACTGATTTACCCAATTAATATAACTGTCATAATGATGTGTAAAAAGATGCCTGTACCTACAGCTGAATATCCCAAGCCCAACAAAAAGCCGCTATAAAGGATTTACCTTAGGATCAATGCGTGCAATGAACTCAACAAATTTACAGTTTTAGAATGCAGCTATAAACCGAGAAAAATGTAGCATAGTCAAAGATGAAACCAAATACCAACAGAAGCATGACCCAATTTAGCATGACAAAATGAGTGGATAAAACTGCAACACGGAAAGCATTTATTTGTTAACAAAGTGTACTTACCTTGGAGTGCCTGCAGCAGCGCTCTGGGACTCATGGCTTGAGCAGTACCATTTCTTAGTCTTTCAATCAGATCAGTACATCTCATGAACAAGTTCCTCCCTTTAGGGTCCTCACTTAAACGGAAAATCTTACGAACGTACTCAAGTTCTCGCAGCAATGCATCCCTGTCCCAGCCAGGAGCACACTGTTGGAACACATCCCTAACCCACCCCAACAACTCAGATGTCCTCTGGCAGGCTTGGCATCGAAAAAGCATCTCTGCATGTCCAGTTCCATTCTTTATTTTCTGTCCAGTCCCAATCTGCCCATCAAGGATTGCACAATCAGTGTGAGTCCAGTGAGAGCAGACATCACACCCGATCCAGCGACATGTATTGACTTCAAAATCAAACTTATTGCAGATCACACACATGCAGAGGTTGCAAAAGCCATTCCTGTTGCCACATATATTGCATTTACACTCTTCGGCAGGGAGAGCACACTGACAAGCAATGTTCCGGCACCTCTTGTACAAGAAAACCTCAGCGAGATTGCTCAGGGTATGTTAACACTTGGATGCAAAAATGCTTGGATTCCAGTCTTGATGGAAACAAGGATCTCCAGCTGTACATGGTGTGCCATCAAAAGCATAGTTGGTGTCAAATCCACCCTACCCTGGACGAGCTTCTGCAGGTACAAGAACTCCTCAACATGATGAGGACCACCAGTTCCTTCAAGAATCGATCGAAGCTCACTCTTGGTTTCGTCCAACAGCTCATCTGGCATAGCCTTCATTTTCTCGGCAACCAGGTCAACCCTGTCCTGAGCAACCTCCCTGAGAGTCACTCTAACAGTATTTGGGATCCTACGAATGACTTGTCGCACAACAACACCTTTGGTGACTACCTCCTTATCATCATCCACTATTCTAATAGCTGTTGCAGCAGCACCACCACTGTTCTTGCTCGGCTCCGTGGGCCAGGTCTCTCGTGAACTGGCACTCTCAGTGGCAGAGTCATGCCCCGGGTCAGAATTTGATGCAGGCTCCTGCATATCTGGCGAACCAACTTGCTCTGAGGCCAGAGAGAGGGACGTCTGCAGGTTTGGGGCACCACCGTTGTGCCGTGGGGGCGGCATCCCCTGCGGAAGCTGTTGGTGGAAATTTGCACCCGATGAGGTTCCCATATAAAATCAAAACCTGCAAGGGACTATAATTGTTATCAATCACCAGCTCACTTTAAACAATATTTGACATACCAAAGTAATATCTGAACCTATCTTGTGTTCTGAAGCAAATTATGAATAATTTTGTGCAGTTATTTTCAAATTTTCACCCGTAAACTTATTCACCGAAAAACATCTCTACACAGAGCAGCCACATAATTTATCCCCTAAATCCCCATTCAAAAACAAGTGGGGTGGTTTTCTGCATTTATTTCTGGAATCGCTCCACTAATCTTAGTCACCAAACACCATCAGTACACAGAGAAGTCACAAAATTTATCCTCTAAGCTCCACAATTGAAAAATAGGCGCCAACATCAATCATCAACAACCACTTGTTCAAGAGTTGCCATTTCAAGCATCATTTCACATACCAAGAGAATAGCAAAATCTATCCCATGCAACCAAGCGAATTATTGATGCGCAAAAACAGTGGAACAGTTTTCTGCATATATTTCCAGAATCAACCCAATAAGCTTAATCAACAAACAACATCTCCAAACGGATCAGTCACATAATTTCTCCCATAAGCTCGCCAACTGATAATCAAGTGGGACAGCTTTCTGCATATATATTCCAGAATTTCCACAGTAATCTTAATCAGCAAACACCATCTCTACACAGAGCATCCACACAATTTAAGCTCCTCAGTTCAAGATACACCCCTGAAAATCTAAACAAGAATATTCCCCATTTCATCTTCTGAAACCCTCAGTTCGACCAACCAACCGTTCCCTCCTAGGAAAAAATCAACAAAAATGGGAGACAAGAAGCAACCCCAGAGACCTAGACGCCGGAAGCTATCCTCCACAGCCAGACACCCACCAAACCGTCCTGGGATATTCCCACTCCCACCCGAATGGAAGCAAGGGCCAAACCCAGATCCCACAAATCCCAGCGCTCCGTGAGGGCAAAACTCGGGTCAGAGAGCTCACCTCGGTGCGACGGAGTGATCAGCACGGTCGCGGGAGACGGTGTGAGGAAGGAATCGCCGGCGGCGGGTAGGGCTACGGCTCCGTCGACGACGTTGACCGGGAGAAGCTCGGAGAGACGGGTGAGGGAGACAGCTGAAGAATTGTTCTATTTGTTCCGTTTTGAGTCGTTAATCTCAAGACTCGATCCGCCGACTCAGTCTTTCGGAGGTGCTCATAGGGGTAGTGTGTGCGTGTGTTCATAGGGGTGAGTGTGTGCGCGTGTATATAAACGCATGCATTGTACTGTGTTTCACAAAAAAAAGTGAGCAGAGGAGAGAGGAAAGACCGAGGAGAGCGGTGAGCGGAAAGCAGCTGAGAGAGTTGACCTTTTGGTTAGGGGCAAAATGGTACTTATGGGCGTAGATTCACCTTATAAGACAAATAAGTACAGTTTGATTCTGTGATATATATCGTCGTAAAAATACTTTTCAGAGGGTCCTGTGTTGGATAATCTATACTACTATTAAAAGAGCAAACATGTTGGGATACTTTAAATCTGAAGCGTCCAATTGTCAATCAACGATCCAGATTGTTTCCATGTCGAGCACCAAACACTTTAAATCTGAAGCGTCCAATTATCAATCAACGATCCAGATTATTTCCATGTCGAGCACCAAACAACGTTGACCGGTCCAACAGTTTTTTTGATCGATCCATATGTTCCATCTTTGTTGATCCTTATGTTCGATTCGATCCGTATATGTATAGGCGGAAAAGGAAAAAAAAAAGAAACCTAAGGTCAAATCCCGATGGAAAGAAAAGAAAGTAAGAACCAGCGAGCATAGCGTTCGGATCGGCGGCCGTCCTACTACTCCCCGTCAGCCATGACATGCTGGTCTTCAACGCACTGATCTTCTTCATGTCCAAGCCGGCGGCGCCAAGGGCTGCGACACGTACTGCAGGCAAAGCAGCGACCGTCAGCCAGGGGCGATTAATGACGTACGGGTGATGAGTTGCACACACGGGGCCGGCGATGGACCAGCCGGCCGACTGTCGATGGCGTGCCTGGATGGAACGATCCACTAGGCAGTAGGCACTGATGATGCGAAGCATCTTCCGCCAGCTGCACATCTTGGTATGCATAATACTGCCTACACTGAATTTCGTTTATCTCAATTTTGATCTCTTATTTGTTGCGGATGCTGTATTAGATAGTGTTAAGTTGTTCTGATTTGGGAGCAGAGAGAGAAGTACGGCGAGATGTATTCTTGCGTTCCGTAAAACCAACAACACAATTTCATTTACTTGAGTTCACCTAGCTTACTGTTTCTGTATCTGATGCTCACCGAAGAGCAGCAGCCCATGCTTGAACAGGCAACGCTGGGACACTTACAAATATGAACCAAAACTATTCCAATAAAGAAATAAATATTGTGCCACCAATCCTTCTTCCGGGACCAACTACCTTGCTACCAGCAAAGTATTCGATAAATAAATTTAAAGAAAAAATATCTTGTGTTATGCAGAGCGTTTACTCTATATTTTCAGCAAGCTGACAGTTTACTCTGAATTCATATTTTTCTCACACAAATCTGCAATTGGTGTCTTTGAAGTAATTAGAAAACATTGTGCCACCCCTGTACATCTAAACATACATACATTTTCTTGTATATTATTTTTACAGGCACGTGATTCATGAAATTGATTGGAATTATATTTGCACAAAATAATAATATTCTTCAACTGACTAATAGTAATTCTCCACTTCATGGCATATTTGACCTTACTTTCAAAGTATTTTTTTTGTCCACTTCATCAACATACACCTGCCCTGAGCATGCCTACAGCTACCGGGAGGCAAGAACATGCTATTTAACCCGATGGATTATTTGATTCTTCATAGATGTCAGGACTATTCTGCTGTGAAGTTTTCCAAATAGATATTCCAATAATATTTTTCTTTTTCAGGTGTGTTCTTTAATTAGGTGCTGGAAAATCTGGAGAAAATTAAATAGCGTACAACATGGGTTTGCTATCAATCATCGCTAACCATCAATGGCTTATAAGGTGTAATTGTACATCTTGAAGGATTTTCTCTTCTAATTTGCAAATATATGATGACATCCCTTGGGTATTTTGTCCATACCTATGACATATAAACTAACTTCATGTATGTTAAAAAATTATTATGTATCTTGACATAAATAAACATCTTGCTATAAAAAAAGGGTCGAGGAAACTGCAAAAATTAAACCTCTTGGATCCCTTTGATTAGAAAAAAATAGATATAGAATTAATTATCATGTTGTGAGTAAATTGGCTTCACTACACTTTCATGCTTTTGTGAACTTTAAGTGCATTGATTTAAAGTAGAGCGTGCGTTGCACGTGCAAATTTACTAGTATGTCGAAACGATTGTAAACCATATTATTTGAGGAAAGTCACTTTGTCTCCCGAGTTATAGTGATCCCATGTAGTTAAAGGTAGATTGTACATGTAAAATCCCAATAGGAAATTCTTTATATTATGGAGTACATAAAAAGATTATACTAAAACATGTCTAAATACATTTAAACCCAAACATGCTAAACTATCTTACATTTTGATAAGGAGGGAGTATATATTTTGGAGATTTAAAAATGTGTATTCATACCCATACACTTGTTATTTTTATGTAGCTCGGAATATAAAATATTTTAAATTAAAATGTTGTATGTTTGTGAAATACATCATTAATAATATGAAGTATTTTTTTCAGAATTTTAAAAACTTGTAAGCATGATTTATTTTTCTAAAATGAAGGGAGTGGGAAGCAAGAAATCTCCACTCTATTATTTGAGTATAATAAATAATGTTGCAATCAACCCACTTTCAGAATAGGTTACATTCATCAGCTTCGACCGCCGTGATCCATGTTATTGCCGACAGGAACAGCAGGTCATGCTGAGCTTCATTTTTGCACATAACCGGAATTATTAGATATCCAGATACAAACATAAGAATGGATCTTCTCAATGAGCCGAGATCAGATTAAGGCCGGCAATCGGGTCGGGTTTGATCGGGTCGACATCTTCCAGACCCATGCCCATTTAACAAATGGGCAAGCTTCTCTACCCGTGACCCTGCCCATGGGTCAGATTTCATGCCCATGCCCACGTCCGTCGGGTCACCCGACCCGTCGGGTCTGCATACAACAGCTCCTCATGTCAATTCTGGCACTCCAAAATGGCATATTTTATGTGTCAAACTGCATCAGTACATCAATAAAATCATAATAAGTGTTGAAATGCATCACAACATCAGTACATCAATATCATCAAACTTGGTGTCGAGAATTACATCAAATATTCAAGTCATCAAGTGGCAGGCAAGCAGCCACACAAATAAGACACACAACTGTTTGTCCACTGTCCAGCATTACAACAAACTAACAAGCTTATACATGAGCAGATAAGAGGAGTAGAGAGCTCCCAGGAAGGCAACCAGCAAACACGTCCAGGAGAGACTGGGGAGGGACACGGTCACACCTAGGGTTAGTGGCTTAGTGCGGTGCGTGTTGGATTTGGACTGTTGGGCTGAGCTGGAAATTACATGGGCTCTGGTCATGTCTTATTATGAGACCCCACATGTCAGCTAATCGGGTTACCCATCGGGTCGCCCATGGGTACACATGTCTGCCCATATCCTACCCATGACTAATCGGGTCGTCCACGGGCGAGACCCATGGGCGAACATAGCGACCCATACCCTGCCCATTAGGGCCGGGTGCCCGTGGGCGGACGTGCCCATGGGCGGAATTGCCGGCTTGAGATCAGATTGTACATCAAACAGATGAATTACACAATCTAAAGATTAGATCTATCGCAATAGACAAAACTAACTTACCGTTACAACCATTGGAGGAGGAAAATCAACACAAACACAAAACTGGTTCTCACTAGCAAATCCATTGCAATCTTAAGATGCTTGTGGCAGTGGCTCATAGCAACTTTCCCAGGCTCACAGCGAACCAGAAGGAAGAACTGTGACCGAGGGCTTCAGTGCATCTCAAGCATGTAGCCTTTCTGCTGACCTGGCGGACTTCAGCTCTTGTGACTTTTCATGAGCAAAACAAGTACAACTCACACATATAGGAAGACACTCAGCTAATCAGCTTGCATTCAAGCATGGCCGCCTGTAGAAGATTCCACACGCGAATAGTACTACAATTGACCAATTCACCATATGCAGCTCACTGAAGACTCACGGGAACTGAAGATTGACAAAGAGAAAGACAAGATTATTCACTGCGGACCATTTACATAGTACATGTATACAATGTCCTCGTTGTTGTCTAAACCCCTATATATAGAAAACAAAATCAACAAATACACGCAGCACAGGTTTACAATTTGCGCAGACAAGATGATATTTCTTCTCTGGCTGAGAACAGCACCCTGGATGACGAGTGTACAAAGGTACACAAGTGCAGCATGGAAAGGAGGGGTGGCAAAGCTGCTGCTAAGGTTCAAGCTTCAGGGAAACGACTCGGGACTGCCGGTTCCGCTTGGCCACCCTCATGAACACGACGGACAGGAACGGCGGCGCCCACCATGGCCTGCGGACTTCCTGCTCCCCTTTTAGGCACGCAACTGGAAGGGTGATTGCAAACAGTCAGTTAAACAATTTTTGACACAAAGAAGCGAGGATAGCAGCATAGTGATAATAGCACTGATCATACTTCTACAGACTAGTAGATAAAATAAGGTGGCGGAAATTTGAACCTTTAATGCGCCTCAGCTCTTTACAAAGTGTGATAAAATCTCCCCATTTCATATGACACCGCCTGATAAATCGCAGAATCTGCTCTGTAGTAAACGTGGAGAGGCTTTCCAGATACTCTCCATTGACACCATTTTCTTCAAATGTTTGGCGATAGCCACCTAGGTTTATCTCCTCTAACCACAACCCCACATCCTGCAAGGGAACAATTACTTTATCAGGGCAACGAAGAGTATTTTGAATTTGGGAAACCACCTACATCTTATACTGTTGTATTTAGCTCTCTTACTAGAAAATGATATATGCCGATCTATTGGCAGAAACGAAGCAGAATAGATAGTTTGATTAAGAAGAAGAGATGACAATTTAGAAACAAATGCAATTCCCAACTGTTACTTCAGGAGATCCTAGAGATGCTTATATTGCACAATAACAACAAAAAACATTAATCATAAGAAAAACTGCAAGATAAATGAGAGAGTCAGTCATTTCCAAACTGCCATACACCTAAACCAATGCAATATTTCAACTTGTTTCCAAAACATATTGAGTAACATGATCATTTCAACTTGAAAATTTGTCTCCTGCTTCTGTATCGTCATCACAACCACTATTGCTACCAAATAATTTATAGTACCTAGGAAAAATGGAAAGAACACTTGCTAGAAAGTCAGAGGGCTTAATGCAATATCTCAAATGCCACCATACCCATCATTACAAATGATAAGAGCGGAGAAAGCAGGCATGGGAAGCTCAGAACATCCCCCTTACACCAATGCCACCATACCCATCACTACATGTAGTAAGAGCCGAGAAAGCAGGCATGGCAAACTCAGAACATCCCCCTTACACCACGTCTACATTTTTGGAAAAATAATTCATGTTTGTGAAATATAAAAGGGTTGTAAGTTTTGAGGACAGAATAGGCAACATCAAGCTTGGGCAATCATGGACCAGTGGGAGTCTGGGATGGTCCAACTGAAACAGGACGTGCAAGAAAATATCTTTTTAATACAGCACGAAAATGACACATTTTCAGTACTAAACCGATAGTTGTTTCCTCCACTATGCTTTCTGTAGAGAAAATAATTGCCTTGACAAGTAAAACATGCTTTTTTGCACTGTTGGCAAAATAATCTCATAGTCAGGCAGCACAAAATACTTTGTTAAAATTCTCCCCCGTCCTCCCCTCCTTATCGCTACAGTTCCCAGAGCGGCGAAAAAGAGGGCGAGTCCAAGTTCACCTTCTCCTCGCCGGAGCGAGGCTGGATCTCTGCCTCCTCTCGTCGCTCCGGCGGCGGGAGGAGGTGGGATCTGGTTCCTCGTCTCCTGGCTTGTAGTTAGGGTAGGTTTAGTCCCCGGCGGCGCTGAGAGGACGGCTCGGTGGCCGTGTAGGGTAAATAAGGTACGGCTCTCTCCTTCCCTCGGTGTGGCCTCCGGCGGCGCTGAAGTGAGAGCGGTGGTGTGGTGCCTCGTCGCTGCGGCGAGAGGATCTTTGTCCCGCCGATCCGTCTGGATTGTGCGGTTTTCTGTCCGGTTCACCTTCTGCTCCTGTGCTCCGGCCTGCCGTGGTGGCGAGGGGAGCTGGTGGTGCTGGAGGGTGTCTCCGTTTTGGTGCTGGTGGTTCTGGGCTTCTTCTCCTGCGGCGAGTCGACTCCGGCCGGCCATGGTGGCTTGGGGAGTGGCGCTTGGAGAGGATGGCTCGTGGCGGCTGGTCTGGGTGATGTCTCCGTCGGCTGAAAGGATGGTGGTGCGGTGGAGGTGGTGCTGGGACCGTGATCGTTCATCGTGTCAAGTTGTCGTCGCGGGGCGGCGGCCGAGCTTTGCGGTCTTCTTCGACATGGAGTGGCGCTTCCTCCACGGCGGCTCGTGGTACGGCGACGGCGGCGTCGGCTAGGCGTTTTGGCTAGCGGAGGGTCTGATCGCGTTCTTTCCTGGGTGCTCAGGGTGCTTTGTGCAGTTTTGCAAGGGTCCGTTTGTAATTTCTGGTTCTTGTTGGGCTTGCTTGTAATCTGTACTGAGTTCTCTGTTTATATGAATCAGATCCTGTTCAAAAAAAAAAAAAAACTTTGTTAAAGTCGTGAAAGGTACAAATCAGGCCCTTGCTTTTTGCGAGCCTAACTAAAATCCTAAGACATATGTCCAGGTTAGCAGAACCAGCAGGGACCAGTTTGCCAATCATGCTAGTAAGCCATTTGTTACAGGACAAGATTGCTAGCCCTGTAGCCCAAAAGAGCAGAGCGAACATGTGATTTGCATTCAAATAGCAGTGCTTATTTTTATTTCTTCCAAAGACTGGTTCAAAAGATGTCATGCACAAGAAACGGAATTTCATGTAGAAAAAATCTTACGTTCCAAATCAAAATAACATGCCTGTAAATACCAATATTGCTCACCATACATAAGAACCAAAGGGCTTGCTTTTTGTGAGGCTAGATTCAGCAAGGAGTGGACAAATTGCTATCATACCCATGAACAAAATTGATAAAGCTGATTCAGCACATGCACGTTTGCAGACCCCCTTCCCCTTACCCCTTCCATTGCTTGTGGTGTTATATTGCTATTGTTCACAAACAACAGCGATAGATAATCTAAAGTTTATAGGCAGTGCCCTCATTTGAATTTACGCATAAGTGTTGTACAATTTTAGCGATCTAAGCAGACAGCCTTTACTAAAACATTTAAAGGTGGCCAGAGAATTAGTTAATATCACATACAAGTATAGTTTCCTCTATACATCACAGTTTAGCTTTGCACTAAAGTGGGAAAAAAATCCCATTACTAAAGTAGTAAATCACCCTATGTAGAAATGTGAAAACACATAGGCAAAGGCAAATATTGATCTTGCTCATAAAGATATGCTGTAATTAGAGAGAAGTAAATATAAGGAGTAAGGCAAGTAGTACTTCAAGTGGACAAGTACCATAGGCTTAAAATGATTTCATCAGTGCCTTAGCTCAAGTGTTAATGTCATGAAAACAGATGGAACCTAAATGTATTATGGAAAGAGAAAAAAAAGATGGACCACAAAATCTGTAAAGCAACTGGCCAACAACATCTTGTAAAGCAAAAGAAGACTCAAAACTAAGGCAACATAAAGCAGCATTCCAGTTCCAAGGTCAAGGAGCTTCTTTAATAAATGATATGATGGATTTTCCAATCACCCCCACCAAAGTTCAATCTAAAACCTATCTTGTACACACGAAGAACTGATATATAGTCAAAGCACAGAGACTAAGCACACGATGATCCACGGGAAGAAATCAAACAAGTCATTTTCAACATCCAATCAAGGAGAACAAATTCACAAACTAGAAAGATGCACCAAAGAACGAACGATTGAAGTGGAACAAAAAAGGACACCAGATTTCACTCGTATGAACATGTAATCAACAGGAGGGGGTATAAATTTCGGAAACTAGGTCGCGGCGGCACCTCGACAGTCCAGATGAAGAAATCCAGCGGTTCAGGCGACCGTCGCCGGCTCATCTCAGCCTCCCTCCCTGACGGCGGCGGCGCGTCCCCCGCCTGCAAGCAAGTTAACCCTATCCAGATAAAAAAATCGGCTCTCCCAAGAAAGAAAAGCTCCCGAAAAGTAGTCCCAGAAAGACCAGGGAAATACCGCTCCTGGATCCCCGAAGATGAAATCGTCTCAGCGTGGCCCGCTCAATCTCATCAGCCCGCGAGGAAGGGGGAGAAGAGGAGCGCCCGCGTGGCGTGAAGTGGAGCTGCGAGACTGCGCGAGGTGGCGAGTAGCCGAGCACCGGCCAGTGGGCAGCTGCTGGTCTCCTTTTCCCCACTGGTTTGGCCTCTTGAGTACAAGAACGATAAATAGGGGTGCGGTGCGGTGCGTGCCCGCGCGCGCCGCGCTTGGAAAGGAAAACGATGATAGCGGTGAGATGCTCGTCACAAAACGCACATGCGGCGGTGCGAAGGCTCGTACGCACGAGTACAAAATACTCGCAACTGCAATGTCATCTCCACTAGTCTCCACTAGTATAAAAAGAAAGAGTCTGTCAGATCCGGAAGATCTGAACCGTCCACCGCGTCAGATTCAACGTCTCAGATTTGTCCAATGTTGTATGTTGTGCACTTTTTTTCTTTAAAAAAAACTCCACTCCACGAAAAAGAAACCGTCTAATCCCACGAGCCTATTCCGCCCACCCTCGCTCCGCAGCCTCCGCTGCCGTTTCCGTTCCCTCACCGCCGCCCACCATCGCGACGCTTTTCCCCGCTCCGCCGCCAACCCACGCGCCGCTTTTCCCCGCGATGGAAGGCGCCGCAGCGGTTGAATCCGTAAATCCCAACGCCCTTCCCCCCGCGAGGCCGTCGCCTCCCCGCCAATGTTGCCAAGGCCGGAGCAGCCGTAAATACGCAGACGGTCGTCGAGACCCTTCTGGCGCGCCGGCCGTCGTTGCAGTGGCCACATCAGGGGGATCCATACAGGCAATGAGGCGAGGCACCTGCACCACGATGCCACGTTTTTCCGCATCTAAACTCCGGGATGTCCAACTCCCTTCTTCGTGAAAGCAGGTGATCTAACACAATTTGAGGAGTTTTCCTTCTGTGCCCAAGAATTCCATAGCTCCATTTAGTTTGAAGATGGGAGTAAAGATCGAAGGGAGCAAGCGCACAGCGGCGGAAGGAAAGTAGGAAGCCTGTGCGGAGGGTCACCGTGCAATATGCAATCTGGGCTAAACAGGTGAGAGACCAGACATTATAAGTTCACTTTCATTTTTAGTTGTTACTTCTGCTATACTGTTTCGGCGTGGATGTCTGTCTGCTGGTGTTCCCCGATCATTTATGCCATTTATGTAGTGAACGTTTTCGGTATAATTTGCAGTCTAAACGATGTCATTCTGGCATTTTATTCAGTTCTATATTTTTGTGTGCATGACTGAAGCTGTTTGAGTTAATTTACATCTGCATTTCTGAACTTGGAGGTTAGATGAACTTGTTTCCGAAGCATTTGGTCCATTGTATGTACTCTAAAATTGATCCAGCTTATGGTAAATTTAGTCAGGTTAGTCGTGCCTTTCAATCTGCATCGTAAGTAAGATCATGTCCTTCAAAGTCATATAATTTGTGCATACTGTTATGATGCGAACAACAAGTCAGTTTTCTGCCAAATCAAATTAAATTATGATTGATAGTCTTGTGGTATTATACTGGCAGGGAGAGGAAGCTGCAGTATGATAGCTGAGGTATTCTTACAGTATATATTTTTCTAATTAATGATTCATGTTTACCCACTATTATCTTCCTCTGATCAAACACTTCTCTTTGTACCTTTGTCCTAATCAAAGCAAGTGTACATCTGTGATATCCTCATTGGATCTTCTTCGGTTGAGAAATCAGCTTGGTTATTTCCTTCACCATCGTTTTATAGATCATGAAACTTAAAGATGGGTTGCCCATTTCTTTTGTGTGTGCAAATGCATGATTATTATGCTTATCTTTTGAGGCTGTGCTAATGCTTGAACAATTTTGTCAATTTTGTAGATTTTTGATTGGTGCTCGGGTGTTTGTGTAAATGCCAGCTGGTTGACGATCCTGAATTGCAGGGTCTGGTGAACCATGACGACGAAGCAACATGGCGTTACCTTTGACATGTACATTAGAATGTAGGTTTCTCAGAGTTTACAGAATTTGATCAAGCCCCCACCTGTAATGCCTTACGTGTCATGAAAAGGAACGGATTGCAGTCTGTGGGTTGTCGTGTCTGCCAAATAAGCTATGTTTCATGTGGTGGAGGAGTAGGCGGCTGCTTAATTTAGATTAATTCCAGAAGGTAAAAAGTGTCATATGGAATATTATTCTCAGTTTAGATCCATTTCAGAATGAAAGCTTAAATCTGCATATTTGTAGTCACCACTATTTCAAACTAAAATAAATAAATATGCCATGTGAGTACAAACTATATAGCCTCTCAACTAATATAATAGATGGTACCTAAACTCATATTTTCCATGGATTTCGAAACAAGTTGCTCGGTTTCTATTAGTTCTGAAGTGCAAGAATATTCAAACCGCCGGAACTTATGAAGTAGGGAGAATATTTGAAGCTGTTTGCAAATAGGGTATACACGATAACTCTTGTAAAATATGAATTGCTAGGCCAAAATAAATTTTGGAGAAAATATGTGAAGTTGTGCTTTGGATGATAACTCCAATTGAGTGGATGATATCTCCTGTAAATAAATTTGTATCAATGGAGAGGATGTGCTTTGGATGTAGCCAAAATAAATTTTTAATGAGCAGATTTCATATTTTCCAATTGAGTGGATGTACTAATTATATTTGATTCAATTTCTTCACGTTTGTTGGTTGTACTAAATTAATTTTCATACGAACAAATTCTGAATGTTACGCGCGCATTGCACGTGCACGATTACTAGTCTACACTAAGAATCGATAGGATTTTGATTACATCAAAGTTTATTTAGTTGAACAAAAAAATCAAAAAATCTTCGCAACAGATTTAACCGGATGAAAATATTTTTACGAAATCTAATGCAAAAAAAATCTGCAAAAAAACATTTAGAATTCAATCCTACAATACAAAAGGCCCAAATTGTCTTAAGTTTTTATCCTCTAAATTTCTATGGAAGTGCTTTGTCATCCAATTTTCAAGCTAGATTATCCAATAGTTGTAAATGCGAACATCCTATTTGCAGATATAGCATAGTTCTAAACATGTTACGTGTAGATTTTACCACTTTGCTTATGACGACCGATGTTCGCATATCTAGTTGGTACAGTCGTTCATGTTGACATATCGTTGTTCTGACAATTCGTTTTCCTTGGTTATGTAAGAACACAACTTTTTTCCAGGATTGCTATTTTGGGTGACTGGAAAGTGAAGTAGAGGTAGATATTTTCGTGTTGCCGGTGTCGTGACCGAGAAGACTTGGATCAACGATTTCTGGGGCGTTTATTGTAGGCGTAACGAGATCAGTGGTCGTCTCCGTTGAGAGTTCCGTCCATTGATGTTGATGGGATTGAATTGGCCCCGTTATGCATGCTCACGGTATTTAACTCCATCGTCCATATCTTTACTATTAAATGGGAGTTGGTCGTGTAACCGAGCGAACCATCTCTCCCTCGACGAAGTCTGCCCGCGCGTTCTTCCCTCGATCGCCCATTCACGCTCAGCCCATCTCGGATGATCACTTGGCCCGGCCCAGCACACGCCATCCCACAAGGAGAGCGACCACAAGGACGCGACCTCCTGCTCACATTTGCGCCGCCACCGCTGCCATCGTCCTCCCGTGCCGTCGCCGCTCTCCTGCACCCCCTGACCCCGCCCCTCTGTCGATCTACATCCGGCGCTGCACGGGAATCCGCTCGTCAAGCCCTGCTCCATCATCCCGGAAACTCCCCGCCGTTGAGCCCTTCTTCGTTGCCCACCAGATCCGCCTCATGGTCCAGGACTCCTCGATCTTGGTGATGAAGCTTCAGGTGGAAAATTCGCCAACGAGCTGAATTCCTCAAAATTTCTACGATTTAATCCGATGTGATGTTCTTAATTGATCCATTAAAAGTGTAGTTACAGACATAAAATACTTGAGGAGATCCGGACTAATTGCCGTCTATGTCCGTCCAGGGGTCCCCGCGAACACACCCACATGGTGGTGTGGAACGCTGGACTACTGGATGTTCACCCAACGTTAGTTCCCCTTTGTTCAAGAGGCAGCACATTTGTTCCTGATCCATTTCATAATTCTAAGTGTCAGATTGCTTTGTCATGTAAGAGTTGGATTTTTTCCCTCCAGGATTGTTCATCTTCGTTATTCAAACTTTACCACATTGGTGTTGGGATGATGCAAGTTGATGACGGTTGTTTATGAACACTGCAAGGGGTGAAAGCCCCTCATTTTTTTCATTGCAATGGAACTAAGGCAGCTCGGCGAAGCATTTCTAAGAAGTTACAGGGGGGTTAGAGATTTCATATATTGATTTTGGGAGAGAAAGCAAATGAGAGCAGTTCTATAGATCTTGGAAACAAGAGAAAGAAATAAGATAAGTTTTCTGAACTTTTGTTTGTTTGGAGACTTGATATATGTCCTTCTCATTCAATCTCGAGATTATTTTCCTTCTGTTTCCTAAGTGCATGTTCATAAACTGGATACCTAATACCTCTAAATATTTTCGGACCCTTGGTGGATTTAGCAGGTGTTAATCCTACTCTCACGTGGACACTATGGTTCCAAGAAAAACATGAAAAGGGGATATATCAATGCTGCATTAGATTTTCTCAGCCTTCTCTATTGACAATTCAGTCATATGTTTATTGGAAATCTTTACATATAGTTTTACTATGGAGAGGATTTGGATGCTGTTCAAATATCAGATTAAGACAAGGTGTGATGCTTGGACTACGATTTTTTTAATACATTTGACCGTTAAGATTTGCCAGCTACCTAGATGTCTCTAAATCATATCTGATAACTCGGCTTCATTGGTAATGCCAGCCCATGGATTTTTGGTATACCCAACGATCATCAATACTCTTGATCAGATTACGAGCTGCAGGGAAGAGAAAAACTTGGTCTGCATCGCCTCCAATGGCAACACAAAATCATTGCAATAGGGTTGTGTTCCATGCATCAATCATTCTTCCGCATTCGTTTATATATGGTACATAAACAGTATTTTTGGCAATGATCTATCGAAGCCTTTTTGCATGATAAGCATAATTGCTAATTAGAGTTTAATGCTATTTCGTACTAACTGATGGGAAAAAGGCACTATGTACCTAACATAATGAAAAGTGGTATTTGAGAAACTTTCCAAGAGACATCACAATCTTATGAGCTGTTGTTAAACCAAACTGGCAGATGTCAGGTAAATTTTCTTTCTTTACATTACAGAATATGACACTCTTAGCTATTCATGCCCCTAATTTCTCCATGATTCATTAATTTTACAGGAATGCAACAATTGTATTTTCACCATGCATGGAGCTCATTTTGAACAGTACTCGGAACTGAAGTTGCGAAATTTCATTCACTCCCATCATTCCTTAATTATTTCTACAGCACCAAAAGCAAATCTCAAATCATATTTTCTTTGGATCCCACAAAAAATTATATCACCTTTGAATATGAAGCCATCCATTTTTCATTTCATGACGATGGTTTCTCATTAGTGTCAGATTTAGCAGCATATAATTAGACTATTTATGAAATATGTATGCATTTGGTATATAAGACTGAAACAAATTCCAAAGCTAATGTTCTTTTTTAATGTCACCCATGGGCTGACATTATACAAGGAAACTATGCAAATGTAGGAAGCAGCTCAAGAGAATTGGCCATTTGGATTTAAGTATTTTTCTGATTTGATCAGTTTATGTCCTCTACTCTGTACTTCTATATTGATAAATGTTAGTGGCGTAGGCAAGTGGTATGGCAACCACAAGCGTTGGGAAAATGGGCTGGCTGTGGATTTGAACTGAGCTTAAGTAACAAAAAGAAGAGAGAATGTTGTATCGCTGGCTCGCGTTTCATGGAGTCTCTGACATTCAGCTTCAGAAGATCTGGAAGCTGGAAATTCCTATGAAAATTCGAATTTTCCTTTGGCAGGTGATCCAGGACAGGCCACCGACTAGGGAGCACTTGCTTTTTATGTGTCTTGCAAACTTTGTTTGCCTGGTGATCAAAGAAGCTGTGGATTGGCATGATGCCCCACATTTGATCCTGGACTTGATTTCGTGCATAAGGTTTAATTTCGTGTGGATTAGGGCTGCACCTACGATGTGGTCTTTATGGACCATTCGGAATAAGCTAATTTTCGAGGGGAAGGTTTTGAGGAAGCGGACTGATGCAATCTTCCGGGTGTTTTCAGTCTTACAGTCCTGGTGACCGCTGTGTGGGGATCGAAGGTGTTTGACTGGGTGATTGAGGAAGTGAAACGCAAGATCAGGAGCCTGGCGAGAAGACGAAGTAGTTGATGCTGCGTAGTTGGGTGCTCTGTTTTTACTTACTGGTGTTTTGTGTTTTGTCAAAACTTGTTGCTCTGAGGGAGCGTGATATCTGTTCTGTAGATCCTGGGTGCTTTTATTCTGGTGTGTGCGGTTTTGTAAAGCTGGTGGTTCCCAGCTTTCGAATTTGTAAGACAAACCAGCTTTCTATATAAAGCTGGGCCTATGGCATGTTCCTCTAAACAAATATAGAAGAATAATGATTCCTCTGATTTGCTTCAGTTTTGTAGTTTCTTCACATTTAAATTGTCTTTCAGAAATATAAAAAGGTAATGGGCCGAGTGGAGGAATGACGTCCGCCCAATGTGTGGAGACGTGAGTGGTTAGAGCTACGCGTGAAGGATCTTTTATCTCAAGTATCAAAGTATGATAGCCAGCTTGCTCTCATCAAGGAGGAATAAGAATTGCTGCGTGCAATATGCAAAAACTGAATTCAGGAAGAGCTGCAGAGACAGTAAAAATATTGGCATGGAGAGGAGAAAGGGGAAAAGACATGAAGACACCACGGACACTTCATTATACCTTAATAAGAAACACCAAATATATATTCTCATACTTTTTTGGTACGTTATCTATTTATTCTCCTTCAAAAAATCTGGTGCTAAACTAAAATCATATTAAGAGCTTTTTGGTGTCTTCAAGTGTGAATGATTAATGATGCAAGAAAGTTATTGCTGTTGGTAATATAGAGTAAAATAAAAAATGACACCTTGCCGTTTTGGGAATGAAGATGTATGCCATAGTCGAAGAGAGCCATTTGAGATAATAGTAAAGAATATTTTGATTGCTGATTTGATATTATATATTCATTTGTCATTCCGTAGCAACGCACAGGCATTCAACTAGTGACTGAATAATAGAGAAGTTCCGAGTCAGCAAAATTACTCCTTGACGTTCTACATGATAGTTGATAGGAGGGTAAATGTTATGACGTTAATATAGCAGGTTGTTACTAAAGTTAGAATTTAAGATCTTCTCCATGAATTATACCCCTTCGTTATAGGAATCGTTGAAATCCAATCGAATGGGTTCGCCGTCCATTAGAATGTCTACTGCCGGATTGAACGTGCCCGTGGTAGGCGAATCTTCTCAGGTATCTTTGTTAGCATGGGAAGAGCTGAAGATGGCTAGCTATACCTTGTTCGTCGTTGTCGCTTGCCTGCTGTCGTTCCTCAGATCGCGTCTCCTGACGCTTCAGAATTTGGGAGCTCCATATTTCTGTGACAAAGTCACCTGGTCTCTGTCCCAAGAGGTTGTTCGCGTTCACAATCTTTTGACAGAAAACATCTTTGTTCGTTCGCCGGCTCCAGTTCAAACGTATGTTGGTTACCGTTGTTTGTCGAGTCAGCCACTGTCCTGCCTTCAGTCGGAGATCTTGATGTCATTGTCCACATCCATTTCTAAATTGCCAGCTTGAATCTCTGACGCGACATTGTTGTCGCTCGGATCTCAGAAATCCTACTCACATGAGCAATTTTGACGGTTAGAAAATCTGTAGTTGTACAACGTTACTGACTAAAAGTAATTATATTGGTTATTTACTTCTGATGGTTGGTGATTCTTTAAGAAGGTTCTGATTCTGTCAATCTCACTTTTGTCGATTTTTCCAGCGAACAACTTCGTCATGATATCACAGAGCTAATCTTCTAGGTTCTTCTTCGAGATCCCGTTCTTGTGCTTGTGATACAGGTTTATGTGTGTGTTCAGAGGCTGGTTTCGACGATTCAGCCAAGCGGCGACCAAGTTCTCCGTCTTGAGGCTTCGATCCTAAATTATACAGATCTTGGTCATCAACTGTTCCACGATCGGTTTATCGGCTTCATTCGGTCCGGGCGCCCGATTGGAATTCGGCTTGTATTTCCCCTTCTGATAAGGGGGAAGGTCAGATTCTTTACTATTTGATTGGTTTAAGCGGTAGAAAAAGGTACAATTAATGTCAGTTCTTTACCTTGCTGGCGAATTTAGGCCGAGGATAATCTTTCAACCCGCGTCGAATGTTGAAGTTGATGCTGCCGCATTGGAGCAGTGGCCCCTTTATTTCTATATATTCTCTTTGAAGCTTACAGATGAAGATATTTTTCCAAAGTGGGAGGGAGGGCTTGATGCACAAAAATCTTTTGCATTGAATTAGGGCACAGGTTGTGAGGCTGGAGCTTATAAAATGGAGCAACTCGAGGAGGAAAGACGACCACGACAACGAGAGGCCGCGGTCGAGGAACATGGTGAATAGAACCACTTCACCCACTTTCCGGATTGGGGCAAGTTTCGTCACCCGGTGGCCAGCATCTCCACTTCGTACGCGGTGGCAGTATGTCGGCTTCAATGTATGACGTCAGGATGGCCTCCTTTACCGTCGATTCACTCTAGTTACAGCAGATGCGCTTTTCGGCTTTCTTTGTTTCCATGGGGTTGGGATGGAGAATATGAAACCGGATGAGATAGGGGTTGAAATGGATGGATTTTTATTGACCCATGTGTCGTACCGTGGGTAGGAACCGTCTGTGTGCGTAGTAATAATTTGTTTCTCTCGGAAGAGTTATGTACGAGCCGGCTCACGCTATGTACAATGTTGTGCCGCCTATACTTTTTTTTTTTGACGTTTGTGCCGCCTATACTTGGCGTGTGGAAAACTGGGGTGTCGTGATGATCTTGATTCCTTCCCGAGGTGCGCGAGGCAAGGGCTGCGTATAATCTTATGAGTCAGACGAGTGGATTCTGCCGGCACGTGATTGAGACGGTGGTTTAAAGACAGGAAAAAATGCATTTGATCGGTAGGAGGTGTCATCAAGAGTCATACATGTTGTTCGTGTTGTTTTCTGTCTATTATTTATCTACTAATTTTGTCCTCGACCTTACATATGTATGTTATTTTTCTATCCGTTAATTATTGGCATCATGTATGACATGTTGTCAAGACAGGGTTCGGTGGATCGTGCGCCAAGTCGCATCCTAATCTAGTAGTACAAGGTTTGTTCACCCAAACCACGCGTAGGGTACGATCAAGGTTTTATTACCCTGTGCAACCTCTATCACATCGCACAGGGTTAAAACTGGTGCACACGGTTTATGTTTAAAACAATGTGCAATTGTATACATAACCTATAGTTTCTTCTCTCTGTGTGCGACCCGGTGTTAACAACACAAGCTTTGGTTTGAATCCCGCTAACTAAGTATTATGTTGGTACGTATCATTGTTTAAGATAGTGTTTCCTTTAGCAAATATGTTTTCAGTGAAAGTTTTTTTTTTCTTTTTTCAGTGAAAGTTGTTGCAACTGCAATCGTTAGGCCATAAAATAGGAGGTGAATCCCATGACCGTGAAAGGGTTACAGTAGGGCTTTCCTCGCCGTTTCAGTGTCAAAAAAGCCCATGACCTTGAGAGCGACAAAGCCCAGCAAAAATCTGCCCAACAATCTGCACCTCTTCTCCATATTTTTTCAGTATGATGAAATTTCAATGCCTACCAATATCTGGTGAGACTTTGCTATAGCGAAGTTGGTCATACCAAGCTACACAGCTTAATCTCGATGGCGACGTTCGAAGTGTGATGCAAATGAAATTTGTAAATATTTAGCTGTGCACGTCTAGCAAGCAAGAAAAGAGATGACTTGAGCCATATCAGCAACTCAATATGTGCCTCAAGATGAGAGGCCTCTGACACATGTAAGGAAAGTCATAGGTGATTCTTAATATATTGCTTGTACTTTTCCTATTTCTATTTGGAGAGACTGATGTACTTAGTTATTTGGTTTGAGAAGTAGTCTAGATGTAAGCGTACGCATACACACACATATATCCCATTTGGTTTTGTAGCCACAATACTGTAACCTAAATTTAAGTGTCACTGGCTTAGAAAGTATGACAAAATTATCTAAATGTGAAATTGTAGCGCTATCTTTTTCTCAACCTAAGGTATATATATATGACTAAGAAAAGTGTGGCAAACATTGAGAAGCCTAGTGTATGTACCAAAAGGCTCTTCATGAAATGTGTCCATGCTTAATTATGCCTACACCATCAGAATTCAAGTTTACCTGCCTATTAGGTCTTTTTTTTCGAGATTGACAGGGGGAATAAATCCCCACTGTTTGTTGCATTCATCGAAAAGTAGCCTGGCAGGCCATGTTCTTACAAACGGATGGAGAAATTACAGGGGGATACAAGGGAAGAGAGAACAACAAAAATACAAGAAAAAAGACAACTAGAAAAGGAAAAGCAAGAGCCACCAAGAGAGGCACAAGTGGAGAGGGGTGCAGTCAAGGGGTCACAATGCCAAGACTCGGCAATCAACCTAGCACCGCACCGGCGTGCGACTCGAGTACCACGGCACAACTCAGGAGCACCACCATCATCATCGGCGAGTGTCAAGCCTAGCACCTAACACGAAGACCTAGACAGGGAACTCCGCCACGGGAGGTCGAGACAAAAAGCAGGTAGGGAGGCATCCATTGTGTCGTCATTGAGCAAAGGTGAGCCGAGACGCCACCAAGAGCCCGAAGCTCTCCACACCACAACGGTAACCATGGAAGACTCTCGGGCAAGCACATCAACGGGACCGAGACCACGCGAAGGCCAGCCGAGGAGAGAAAACACCGCCGTCGGCCCCAAGCCGGCCGCACCAACACCACCAGAATGCAGCACCACCAGCACACGCAGCAACAAAAGCCATACTTTAGCGTCTCCAAGATGACGCCTCCAAGGAGGTTGTGTTGACGAGCAACACCATCATCCGATCCGGCAAACCGGATCCAAGGTTTTCACCCGGAGACCAAACTAATGTAGGCGCTGGAGCTCCACAGCGGCACCTCCTGCGAGGGAACGGTGTCGAAGACACCGCTGTCGCCGGCAACGATGAGGTCGATGCAGGGTTCTCACCCCGGAGTTTAAGCAATCCCTACAAAAGAGGCAGTCAATCACCACCAGCCACCGCAGCACTCAACCGCACCTCATGGAGACCACGAGCGGCCAGAACAACAACGCATATACCAAATCCTCCAGGGCCGCCGGTCGCAGCGCCAACGACCGCACCCCGCCGAGCACCATGCCCACGGAGGCGGAGGAGCGTTGCCCAAAGCCCAGAACCACCATGGTTCCAGGCAGCGGACCAGCAGCACACGCCGGTGTGCTCCACGCACACCACCACGCGGCTGCCAAGGGGCGGAATAGTGACTACATACAATATTTGGTCAAACAAGTACAAACTTTGAGCACAATACTCTCATGACTCTTGCGTCCCTCTATGATGTGACACGAAAAACCCTAATTTCCGCTGGCGGCCCTCCTCTAACCTACCACCCCCTCATCTCTGTGAAATGAAGTGGACAAGCAAAGCTTGTGCTGCAAACAACGGAGAAGGGTCTTTTCTCGTGACGCACATGTGTCCCTAGTATGAAGGCCGCCAGCCTTGTTGCGGTGGTGAAGGTTTATAGTGGGGCACTCTGTTCACTGGCAGCGTGTGATGGCGGTGCAAATGACACGTGGTAGATGTTGTGGACCGTGGTGGAGGGCCCTCGGTCTTGTGGTTGTGCGACAGCACTTGGGCCCATTCTAAGTCTGAGGGGGGCATGGTTCCGGCAAGAGAGGCTTAATTAGTGTGGCTCCGACGAGGTGGTGGCATAAAGAAGCTATGGTGGCCGTCCGACGTGGGGGCTAGCCCATGCTGGTCAGCAGGAAGGACTATGCTGGTCCCCTTCTTCGTTGGCGACAAGAGGCTTTCACCTCTTTGAGGTGGTGGTTCAAGCCCGCGACTTGGATTCTTGACCCTCATCTCCACTCGACCTCTGGTCCAGAAGGGATCATGTTCCTTGGCAGTGGGTGAAAGCCCTTCTTGGCGAGGGCCGATGTTGACCATGGTGACACCTACATGTGTCGCTTCCTTCTTGCCCTGATTGTGTCTTCCCTTCTTTTGGCGATCCTAGGTCCAGTTATCCGTACCAGGCGGTGGTAATGACACAACGTCATTCTCTTCTTGTAGACGTGTTTAGGCTGCCAGGAGAGTCCCCGATGTGGAAATTGGATACGGTGTCCTCTCCAGTCTATTCGGCAAGGCTTGGGGGCAATGTGCTTCTGGTGTTGGCTGTTGTCCAGGGCATGGGCCTCCGGGGCGCAATGTATGCCATCAGACACGCATTCTAGTCGACACCTTTCCCATGTCCAACCAAATCCTCCATCTACTCGTGAAGTTCTTCTTGGCACATGAGGGGGGATTACGTTGATTCAAACAACTTTAAAGTCATGGTTGTGTTATGGCGGTGTATGGCTTTGAATGTGACACACTTTTGAGGCTCGGTGCCCCGTATTCTCACCATTCACGGTTGTAGGTTAGGCAAGGCACGTATTTGTCGCGGGATTTCTATACGGATACGTTGTAAACCAAACCACATCACGAGCGCATGCTTGGAGTTGTAACCATTGTATGGTGTTGTACTGACCGTCTTGGCATTTCTTCTTCTAGAAAAATAGATACACACCTTTCATGATGGATAAAAAATAGGAACAAACTTTTGAATCCTAGGTATAGGAACAAACTTTCGAATTGTGCACACTACAAGTATGAATGAATCCGTCCAACATCTGCTGCGGGGTATAGTTGGAAATATGATTTTCAATGTTTAACATTGACATTAGTGTGTTTTAATCTAAATATCCAAGCAATAATCTCAGAAAATTGAAGGGTGAGCTCAACAACTTTCACATCGATGACAGCCCCTGCAGTAGCAATAATCTCGTCTTGCTTCTGCTTTTCTTGTTTGCGCGAAGGCTTAGAGTCCTTTTCGCTAGGTCCAAATTCGTCAAAGCGAAAGATCCGACCCAACGATTCTAGATACTTTTCCTTACTTTGTATATGTAGTACTTCACCTAATTTCCTCCTCTGCCTTCTCCCTAAGTTTTGCTAAAACCAGCAACATAAAGTTTGACAATTTACCTACAATCACTAGATGGGCTCGAGCGAGGGTCCTATTTTTGTTCTCCATGACTTCAAAGCTGCTTCTCTTTATCAATTCTGGACAAACAAGGTCTATCTTTTTGATCAGAGGTTGAATTGATCATCATAAGAAGACTTAGGCCAAAAATTAGGATACATTCTGGAAAAAAATGAAACTTTCATTGAAGGGAAGCAAATGAAAACACTTTCATAAAAATTCTCGTAGAATCAAGAATGAAGTTTTCATTATGTACATTCCAGATCATGAATTAGTAACAACATCCGATATCCGAAAAGGGGCATGTGGTGAACCATACCGAGAGAAAGAACACTGAAATGAACCATATCGAGCACATGTCTCACTCTACAGGTAAAGTTCGATGAGTTCTTAGCGGACATGTGCCTACTATCTACTAAGTGTGTGCTATGGCTCACCATTATGTGAACCGACGCAGTACAAACAGTAGGTCGGCAGTTTGCACCTGTCTGGAGAGGTGCAAAGGAGAGCTGCGAGAGGAAATGCAATTCAAAGGCAATCCTTTGTTGTTATATGGTCCTTGATAGAAAGAGAACCTTATGAAGAGTGTTGCTTAAAGGGGAACCTGAATCGATGGATATCTTGTCATGTGAATGGCATAATCAAATCAAAGCAACCCTGCTCGTCGATTACCAGGGGAAAGTCAATCCATACATATATATGCATGGAATTAGGTTTACCGGGCTTCCGTTCAAAGCTTATCACACTTCTCATTCCGACCTTCCAGTAAACATGATAAACTTTATGATCCATTTTTAGAAATTGCAACCAAAGAATCAAAACGAGTGGGTCTAGAGTCCATCCTCACACTCGGTGGGGATGACTCTATTGAATCTATTGAATTTGTTTTTTTTCCTTGCATGCACAGATGAACCTTGTCCGCTTGATATAAATTATTTTATTTTTCTAATCAAAATTAGCAATTTTATTTGCTATGACTCTATGTTCTCCCTGTCGTGGGTTAAAAGGAAATGGTAAATAAAAGAGACAATTCTACAATTCTGGTTGAGAATATTATATATTCAATTTTTTCATGGTTAGTACCCGAAAATTTTAATTCGTTTTTGTTATGTCAAATCCACTTTGCCACCCGAGTGTGCACCCGGTATTTAAAAAACACAATTTCGGAATGTCGTAAATTTTAAAATAAATTTCACGGATACATCTTCACACTTTATGTGTCCACGAAATCGTTTCGCGAAAAATCGATATTTTTTGTGGTATGTGTAAAAGTAGACAAAAAAAATCTTGTTAAAGTCTTATTTTAGCACCAAATTTTGCCTTTTTCATACAACCCATAAAAGAATGTCGATTTTTGGGAAACGGTTTCATGAACACATACTATGTTATGGTCTATACACGCATATGTTTTTTGTAATTTTAACATTTTGAAATGGGTTTAAAATACATTTTAAATGCCGGGTGCATATACACCCGAAGCCAAAACGCCTACCCCTTTGTTAATTCTTAGTTTGTTTTGAAGGGAAACCGAAAAAGGGGAACCTTTATGGCATAATTAGAAACCAAAATCCTGCCATGAACTGAATCTTGGTTGTGGATTTGTTGTTTCTTTATGCACATATTGTTCTCATTTCAAAATTTCTAGCGTGGTCGTTTTGATGTTCTTTTTCGGCTTTAAAAAACTTATAAGTCTTAAAGGTTGTTATACCTGTGTGTGTCGGGAGTACAATTTGTTGTGTACATTGTAGCATTCCTTGTAGCAAAATTCTTTTACTATGTCAAGGTGCCTGGTGCTATCTAGATCTCCTGCAACAACTTTTCTAGATCAAAAGCTCTTTATACAGGGAGAACATAAAACTTCTCAAGGAAGCTGGTTGGAAAGCATGCAGATGAGCAGACATGAGCGTTCCTTTTCACCCTCCAATTGGATAAATGTAAGGTCAAGTCAAGTATAAAGTGCACATAATACTTCCTGCTGCTATCGCAATGCATCAACGGGTTCTGATTGTTTCTATTTTGACAAATCGTATTACTACGTCACAGTCGTAGGATGCCATCAAATTGGTAAGAACTTCATTAGCATATACTTAAGTGAGCTAGTTCTAGGTAAAAAGATAAAAATTATCTGGGGACTTTACCTTCATCAAATCTCGTTTCAAAATATGCCACCCTTCATTTCACTTACACGCGGGTCCTATGTTCACACATGCTGCGAATAAACACGAGTGCTGCAAATATTGAAATTAAACTTTTATATGAGAGTTACAAAGAAGTGTACATTCTTCATATTTTTCCAAATTAACATTGGAAAACTTGAAGATACTTTAATTTTGCATTTTCTCCAAATTATTAGACAAAATTTGTTAATACTAGATTTCGTTTCGTTGGTTTTATCAACCCGTCTAAACCAGGTTTGAATAGCCCTGGAGTAGGATTTCAAGCAGCGTCCAGCATTTGCCTGCTAAAGTAGTGGCCAATACAAAAGTTAAATAGTCCGTAAAAGATGTTACAACTACATTATGGGAGCGGGACGGATCCTGGAGCCACTTTGCACCGCTACCTGGAGTGATAGAAAAAGATCTCTATATATCTTGGAATGAAAATATTGCATCCTTATTATACAAATCAGGGTAGCAATATCACGGTTGAACACTAGCAAGTCTTGTCTAGGGCAAAAACATGGTAGCTAGTAGTAGGCACGGCCGTATCATTAACCTCCACATGGTTGATGGTGTCTTGCCCCTGTGAAATACCCAATATACCCATAGGCCATAGGTTTTCATATAACGTTACGACTCCTACATGAGCCCATAAAATAAAATAAAAGATCCACCGTAGAAAAGAAAAGGAACGGCACGTATCAGACGAAAGAGTCTAATCAACGAAGCAGGCAACGTTGGGTTTTCAAAGTTTACTCTAGAAGGCACCCTCAATTTTGAAAATAAAATAAACAGCCGCATACTCTATAAATGTACGTTCTCTACTAATTTACAGTTGTCCAAAAATATTCTGGGAGATCTAATATAATTATATTCTAGCGAAAAGATAAATTGCGTGCCAGCAGTGCCATGCATAGAGAGAAACGTGCGGCTCTCCTGCTTACTGACGGAACCGACAAAACGGTGAAGATACTGTCATCAAAACACACATATCTGGACCACAAGAACACGCCACAGTGCGAGAGAAACAAGAGAGAGCACGAGGGACAACATGACCGGTTTAACAAAATCCTACGGCCAGGGTGGCGAGAATGTGATGAGATGGCATGGGCAATGGCGTAGAAGGCAAGCCATATACCACGAGAAGAGCGCACATTGTTAGAGAAAATGCATAATTGTTTAGTGACACATTTTTTCGATACACATACGAAAATCATATGCAATTTGAGACTAAGATTAACTTAAAAGTAAATAAAAATGGAGATTTTTTGAGCCATAAGGAAATGTCCATCAGTATATTGCATAAACGTTCACTAGGATTGAATTCCAAAAGAAAATATGAGATCTGTCAATATCAAAAGAAAGATCTGGGTGGAATAAATGTGCATAATTTTCACAAGCGTTACATACGCAAGAAAAAAAAGGAGAGGGAACGGAGGCAGAGAACGGGGCATAAAAAGCTACAAGGACATCTATATATAAACAGCTCGCAGGACATAAAAAAAAGACAGAGAGAATAGCAAAAGGAAAATAAATAACAAAAAGGAAGGAGAGAGATAGAATAGAGAGAGACACACAACAAGAAAGGAAGGAGAGGAAGAGGAGGCGGAGGAGGTGGTGGTGCCGTGGTATGGCCTTTGAGGTTGCCATGCCTCCCCCAAGATCCTAGGCTGCCAGCTCGCGACCCTTCCTCGGATCAACCGGTGCGCCCTGCCTCTGAATTCACCGTTCTTTCTCCGCCCCGCCGTGCCAAATTCTGCTCCATTTTGGTGCCCAATTGCTGCGGTTTCGATCGGTTCTTGGAGCCGGGCATTCTCGGTGCGTTGTCGTCCGTGTTTAGATCTGCCTCCCGGATCGCCGGCGCGCTAAAGATCGGATCTTGCCGCCGCCGCCGCCGGCGCTCGTTTTCTTGATCCGATGGCTGCTGATTCGATCGGCCGGCGTAAGATCTGATGCGAAAGCTTCTGTCTTTGTGTTGGTTGCAGGGTGGAAGTAGGAGGCCAAGCCGGACATGGAGGCAGACGCTGGGAAGCTGTTCATCGGTGGCATCTCATGGGACACCAACGAGGACCGCCTCCGGGAGTACTTTGAGAAGTACGGAGAGGTGGTGGAGGCCGTCATCATGCGCGACCGGGCCACCGGCCGCGCCCGGGGCTTCGGCTTCATCGTCTTCTCCGACGCAGCAGTCGCAGAGCGTGTCATAATGGAGAAGCATATGATCGATGGCCGCATGGTAACCGCTCCGTGTTTGCTTACGTGCGTTATGTTCATGATGTGCTAGATCCATGCTTGTATATCGCTTTGTAGCTTCTTAGTAATTATTGTTATTGTGGAACATTCACAATGTTTGGATTGTTTTGTCAGGTGGAGGCCAAGAAAGCTGTTCCCAGAGACGATCAGCAAGCTCTTAGCAAGAGTGGTGGAAGTGCTCATGGATCACCAGGGCCTAGTCGCACCAAGAAGATTTTCGTCGGAGGTCTCGCATCCACCGTGACAGAGGCAGACTTCAGGACCTATTTTGAGTCGTTTGGCACCATCACTGATGTTGTTGTGATGTATGATCACAACACACAGCGTCCTAGAGGGTTTGGGTTCATCACATATGATTCTGAAGATGCTGTGGACAAAGCATTATTCAAGACGTTCCATGAACTAAATGGAAAGATGGTTGAGGTAAAGAGGGCTGTTCCTAAGGAGTTATCACCTGGACCTAGCATGCGCTCTCCTGCTGGTGGAATCAACTATGTAATGAACAGAGCCAATAGCTTTCTCAATGGCTACACCCAAGGTTACAGTCCCAGCCCGGTAGGTGGCTATGGAGTGAGGATGGATGCTAGGTTTGGGCTTCTATCAGGTGGAGGTCGTAGTAGCTATCCTTCTTTTGGTGGTGGTTATGGAATTGGTATGAATTTTGACCCAGGGATGAACCAGGGCATTGGTGGTAGCTCGAACTTCAACAATAGTGTCCAGTATGGACGGCAGGTCAATCCATACTACAGTGGTAATTCGGGTAGATACAATAACAACATTAGCTATGGTGGAGTCAATGAGAACTCTGGGTCAGTGTTTAACTCGCTGGCTCGTAATCTATGGGGTAACTCGGGCCTCAATTACTCTTCCAACTCCGCAAACTCGAATTCCTTCATGTCATCTGCAAATGGAGGCCTTGGTGGAATTGGGAACAACAATGTGAACTGGGGAACCCCTCCTGTGCTTTCTCAAGGTGCTAACGCTGGCTCAGGCTATGGCAGTGGTAACTTTGGTTATGGATCCAGTGAAAACAACTTCAATCTTAGTCCCAGTGCTTATGGAAGGAACGCTGGATCAGGTGGCGTCAATGCTTCACTCAACCAGTCAAGCAATGGATATGGAAGGAACTTTGGAGATTCTCAGGAGCTGGTGGTGGCTCCATCTATGGAGACACAACTTGGAGATCTGGATCTGAGCTTGATGGAACTAGCCCATTTGGATATGGGCTTGGGAATGCAGCTTCAGATGTTACAGCAAAGAGCGCAGCAGGTTACATGGGGCATTAACAGATAGAGGTTAGATATTTTCTTCCTTGTGTTCTTTGTGCTTTTCATTTTGTATCTTGACAGAGTGTTTAAATACTAGTTCATGTACTAGCAGCATCAGGTAAACACCGTGAAAGTTCGAAACTGTCCGCTGAACTGTTGGTACTAATGTTTAGACAATGTAGCTTCAAATATGTAGCATTTCCTGTGTTGAAGCACTCACACTGTAGAGTGCCATTCATGATGCTTAAGTTCCATATACAGAATATATTCAGTATGAAAAATACTAATGCTGGTCTTAGTTCTCCCAGGATAATGCTCAAATGTACTTGTGACATTTGAATGTCCATGAATCTAGACAAGCATCGATGATTTAAACCTAGCAGCACCATGATAAAGAAGTTACTGTCATTGTGAACTAAAAAGATGTCATTAACATCCATTGAAAATATTAAGTGGCTATGTACTTCATGTTCCAACTGGTCCATAAAAATGCTTTTAATAGTTGTTTGTGATCGATATTGCAAATTGATATGAAATAGACACATTAGTCTGATTGGATGTGATAAGATCCATCATATATTATAGAACTGTTATACCGGCTAGTTCTAGATACGTGATTCTCCGCAGCCATGATGAAATAATTGATGCACCTCACGATTAATTATGGAAAACATAATAGACCAATAATAATTTATCTATAAAAATATTGGTCATCCATTCAGACCCCAGCTTTGACATCTATGTGTCGCGTAAAAGAGGAATATTTTCCAGTTCCCGTCTATAACGAGAGCAATCTCGTACTGTGTCTCAAAAAATATTGGTCATCCATGAACTGTAGCCATGATGAAAGATGCACCTCATGTTTACTTATGAAAAACATAGTTAGCCCAGTAATATGCCCATCAAGGTGTATGAATACGTATGTCTCAGCTCCAGTATACACTTAAGCTTAAAATTCTGTATTGCTCTTTTAAATCATTTGAACTTTTGTTCCTTGCCCATCCTCTCCAATTAAAAAAACCTATTCTCATGCTTTTATTGTTATCTACACGTTTTGCTGTCCATGGTGAATGAATATCTAGTACCTAAACTAGTAGAATTAAGGGCTACAGAACCAAGCTTAAGTTATCTATCACTTGCATGGTACTTCGGAATATTTTGCCCCCTCCATGGACTGATACTTGGTTCAATCTAGTGCCGCTGCTGGTTGACCGTTACTTCAGCTAAGATATAGTCCAATGACTTCTTTTGGTTACAGTACTGGACCAATTTCTAAAAGTGTATTTTGTAGAACTCGCTAATCTGAATTATTACTTGTGCCGTCACTAACCATTGCATCATGTCTTGTGAACCCTTTTTGGCTTGATATCATTGTTTTCGAGTCGAGCGACTAGTCGAGACTAGTCGACGACTAGTTGATGAGTCGCAAAAAAATGTCGACTCGACATCTCGACTCGACTCATTTGTTGAGTCGAATGACTCAATCGACTAGTCTCGACTAGTCCAGCCTTTTGAGTCGAAAACGACTTGAAGTTGGCCCGGCCTGTCATATTTTTTCCAATATGCTCTTTCCCAATATTGTTGAACTTCTTTATTTGCTACAATATTCTTGTTGTGTTTTATATTTGATCATTGGACTGGACTGTGTGTTGAACTTCATTCTTAGTTTCCTACTTTTTATGCAAATCTGATTGCTTTTAATGTTTTGTAGGTTGCTGGTTCATTATAGACTATTAATAAGTATATAGTTGTATACAATTATACATATAATATGGTAATTCTGTAGTATATATTGCTAAACTACTCATGTCAACTAGTCGACCATGAGTCTCGACTAGTCGCGACTAGTCAAGAGTCGCTACCCCTGAACGACTTGTCGACTCATCGACTCGAAAACCTTGCTTGATATACTATACAAGTATTAAATGACGTAGATTGTGTTATGCCGAATAGCTCTAGAACAACTCATTGAAGATGCATTTGCATTTGGACAGTTCAACTAAGCTCCTTCTCTTAGAAGATGAACTGTTAATGCATGTTCACTCGATGATTCGGGCCAAGCATCATACCCATGTTGCATTTGTATAGAGCAATATTCTATTTCTCTGGATGCCAGTTAACACTGCCAAGATATAAAAGACACCATTGAACCAACTTGTTTGTGCTCTTTATCTTGCTTCAGGAATCGAACCGTGGTAACTTATCTGCTTGGCTCTGTGCAGGAATGACGCCGCCTAGGAATCTTTTTCACATACAACAATTCATATTAGGTTGAGGAGAGAACCGCAGCAGGTGCATAAGGTGCAAATTTTGAACTTCACATGATTTTAAGGCTGGGTTAGTTAATAGAGCTAACCAGGGAGTTGGTCGAAGAGATGAGATATATCATCGGAGGAGGGCCTTTTAAGCGTATTTGCGTATGTAAGGTTTGGGATTGTGGTTTCAGATTTCTACAGCGAGTTTAGGTTTTGGCGACCCTGGTTTTTTTTCCTGGTTGAGATGTGAAGTAAGATTGCGGGATATATATGTCTGAAGAGTGTTCAGTTGTACGGCGGCGCTGCCCCCCCAATATAGACCCACCCCTTTTTTGGGTTTTTGTTCGTATAGTAGAAACTGCTCTAGTGTTCTTGGAACTTGTGTGCTAGCTCTTGTTATCAGTATGATAATTTTCCCATTTTTTTGCTTCTTTTTTCTTTATCGTACTGAAGTGTATGTACCAGAGGTCTGGTCTGTGTTTTTCCTAGTGCAACTTTTGAGGAATGCCCCTCCTGGGTCCCAGGGAATAATAATGCTACAATATATATTCTAATTCATTTTGTGGCTTTTCTTCTAAGTCTATTTTCTGTGTCCTGCTGGAATATCTGTACATTCTGATTCTCTCTGCAATTTGCCTGTGTACATGCTTATTTTTCTGCACCATCTTCTTTCTTCTGGACCTGTCTGTCCTAGTGTGTGGTGTTAGGTTCTTCTGCATAATTCTCCTCCATAGCTTTCGTTGTTTACTTCTGTTTGCTTTATCAATTAATAACCACAACACCTCTCGAGGGATGGCAGATAACTATTCTGTCTTCTATATCTGTATGGCCTAGTGTGTGGTATGAGGTTCTTCTGCATACTACTACAGAGAGGTGTAGTAGTATCTTTTGTTGTTTACTTGTGTTTGCTTTATCAATTAACCACAACACCTCTGGAGGGATGACACAATCTGATGTAGAACCAGCACATAGTTGAAATTAGCAATAGATGATGGTATCACAAGAAAACATCAACATCACTATGGGATCTGGAAGACTGAATGAATCTCATAGGACCTGGTTGAAATGATATTTGATCATACCAATACCATTCGAAACATAGGGAATGAGCTCATTAAGCTTCTTAGGACTATTGTAGCTTCACTGTAATCCCACACAAAATTGAACATCCACTTATTCTTTTGTTTCCACACTTCTTCACACGTCTTCCCTATGTCCTGTACTCACATCTAAACTGCAATGTTCTTTTGTTTCACTATCCGAGATGATAAAGGAAGAACTTTCGGCACATTGCTTCTAGTGGAACAGTTGCTGAATCTAGCTCGAAATAGTCAATCACACACAAGGAGTTGCAGCATCGCCCTTGTTCTGAAAACAATAATTTAACGGAGAGTACCAATTATTGCAAAATTTCATTGTTGGAAATAGACATCTATGCATATTTTAGTATGACAAGAAATGGATGGCGCAGTCTGCAGGAAAAAAAGGGTTAGCTGATATAGTCATGATTTTACACATCTCATCATTTGGTTCTTTCACCGAAGCTTTTCTGAAATGCAGCAATTTTGTACATACACCCTGTCTATTCTACACTTGATGTGATGGATGCCAATTAAAAAATACAACCTCCAATTGCACTCTCAAGATATGTCGTGGGATTCAAACTTCAGGAGGTGTTCTGCTGATGAGGAAATTTTAGTGGCAACATTTTGGTGTAACAAGTTTAAAACTGTTCGAACTCTTCCACTAGTTTCGCAGGCGGGTTCATTTTTTTGGTCTAGACCACCCGGCGGGAGCAAAATTAGCCACGATGACCCGTGACGTGGGCATCCAGGTCAAATGGGGTCGATATAGGAAAATTCACGTGTGGTATTTCTGCGGTTACCCCTTCAATTCGCGGTATTGACATGTGTGTGCCCACGCCTTCCCTCCCCGCAAAACCTAGGTCGCACCCTGTGCATCTTAAACCTCATCCTCCATTTTCCACGAGCATCCTTCCACCCCACCGATACACCGGCACACTACCATCTTGTCGAGTTGATTCACCCGTAGCCACTCTGACCATCTGATAGCTCATGAAGCTCTGTCGCGTTCATATGTGGCCGTAACACTACCAACCGTCATTACTATGTCGATCTCCACTTCCGATGTGTCTCGGTCATGTTCTCTCCCGTCTTCGGCTCTCCCTTCTCCGGATCTTCAAGATAAGAAACACCAACATCAAGAACATGGATATTTTCGTTGAAAGAGAGAGAGGAGTGATCATGAATTTGCAACGCTACACACTCCTCAACAAAATGAAGTGGCGGAAAGGAAGAAGCGCACACTCATGGAGATGGCAAGGACGATGTTGGATAAATATTGTAAGTGCTATAATTTTCTGAGCCGGTGCTATCAACATCGTTCTTGTCATGTGTCAACCAGGTCTTCATGCGCAAGATTTTGAAGCAAACCTCCTACATGAAGCTCTTCAAGAAGAAGCCAAATGTCTACCTATGTGTATTCATTTGTAAGTATTATATGGTTAACAAGACTGGACATATTTCTATCAAGGAAGAGTTGACGAACATTTGTTGTGATCCACGAAAAGGAGTACTCGTTTGTTTTGGTTTTGTGTGGAACCTTTGAGTGTGGGAGATGCTTTAGAAGATCTCTATTGGGGTGAATTATATTCATGAAGAACTCCATAACTTCACCTGCAACAAAGTTTGGTCACTAGTTGAGAGACCCGACGGGAAGCTCCACCATATCATTGGGAAAAAGTTGGTGGTACAAATCGAAGGTTTGAACTATAGTGAAACATATGCCCTTGTTCCACCATATATAGCAAGATGCAGACGACATTGTTGTAAGGAAAAAGACAAGGTTGGTGGCACAAATCGAAGGTTTGAACTACAGTGAAATATATGCCCTTGTTGTCGTCTTGACACCATTCACAATTTGCTTGCATATGCTAACCATGATTATTTAAAACTCTATTATATTGATGTGAAAAGTGCATTTCTTAATGACCCATTAAACATGAGGTGTATGTAGCAGAACCATTAGGTTTCAAGGACGCCAATCACATTGAACACACCAAGAACTTCATAAGGTGCTCTATGCTCTTATGCAAGCACCACATGCATGCTATGAGAACCTTATCAAGTTTCTATCTGATTTTGTGATTGAGAAGGTTGATTCCACCCTTTTCACAAAGATGGTAATTTGTTCGCATGCTAAATCTAGGATGATGATATCAAATTAGGTCTATGAATAAACATTCTATGTGAGTTTGGAAGGCTAATGATGGTAGCCTTGAAATGTCCATGATGGCATATGTGAGGTACTTCCTTGGTTACGAATCAAGCAACATAAAGAAGAAACCTCATGTAAAAAAAACCTTCATAACCCAAACCAAGTACACCACCTGACACGATCAACAAGTTATGTATAAGACGAATGGGACGAACACCCAGATGCCCAATCCATGATTACATCATTGATTTATCTTTGCGACTAGGCCCGATATTATCCTTAGTGTATGTATGTGTGCAAACTTTTAATCCACTACAAAAGAGTGCCACGTGGTGGCGGTTAAGAGAACCCTTGGATGCTTGTTCATGACCCAAACTGATGACTGCATCCTAAGAAGCTGCAATCAATGATCTTGTTGGTTACACAGATTCAGACTATGCGGGTTACAAGGTAGATAGCAAGTCCACCTTGAGACCATGCCAAATCCTTGTTCACTTTGCACTCTACCGGTTGTTAGATATAGGAGGAGCATATTCATATGCATTTTTTAACACACGCACATAGGTGGGAGGAGGGGCTCTTTCCTATATCTAGTCAACCACCGCACTAATTTTATATCAAACTTTTGTGAGTTGTAATCTTTCTTTTCTAAAATCCGAGCTGCAACCGTTGTCATCATCCATCGAAAAGGGGAGCTAAAAGGATATATTTAAATCTATGTGGATTTTGTGGTAGTGAATGACGATTTAAGGGACTAAAGATTTTACAAGTAAATTAACATATATTAGTCCAGGGCAAGGATTGAGCTACTGTGGTCACGGCGACAATTCTAGTGATCATTGGTCCCATTACGCCACCACTCGGTCGGAGCGAACCCGCTCTCTAGATTAGTGTCTCCCAGCCTCCCACGTGTGCCCCTCCACCACATTCGTGCCTTGCTGGCGCAAAAGCGCCCGCTGTAGCGCTACTGGGGCCTGCGAGGCGGGAGTGGGGATTTAGGACATTTGCGAGGAGAAATGCCTGGGGTGAATGTTTGTTGCAATATGTCGAGAATTCGTATAATGACAAGATAATTTTTCGGATATAGACCCACATCACTTGCAAATTGCTCTTGGCACACATATTCTTAAAATCTAAAACCCGGTTCATGAATTTCTCTTCAGCTTTTATTTGTTATCCCGTTGCACGCAACTGGTAATTTCCGAAGAAAACATCCGACGGTTTTGGAGCCAACCTGACCGGTGGGTCCCACGCATCAGCCACCGCAGCCATAAGATCCATCCCGCCAAACAGGAGTTGGCCGAAGCCTAGCGCCTGCAGCCGCCGTCCCAAACGCCGGTGCTGAAACTTCATGAGCTAGCAACACACCGTCAAAGCGCTCTTCATACCTGCTTAGCAATGCCCATCATCCAAACTGATCATACACATATTTTTTAGAACGGGGAGAGATTTATTGCCCAGGACAGACACTGAACACTGCAAAGAAACATATAAAAATTGCGAGAGCTTGGGAGCATAAGAGCATCTCCAACCATGGCCCTCAAACCTCTCCCAAACGTCTGGGCGGACAGCCCGGACACGGTTTGGGCTGAAAACCATCATCCAACCATCCACCCCATAGTCAGCCGAAACATCCGGTCAGTCCGGCAAACCCCAAAGCCAGCCCATATGTGGGGAGGGTTTGGGGCCGCCCGGACGCCCCGGACGCCTCCGCCATGTCGGACCTGGCAACGCGGGCCTACCCAATTTTCCCCTAAATCGGACGGAAACCCTTGCTTCTTTCTCTTCTTCCTCCGCTCTGTCTAGTTTGGCCGCACCACTCTGCTCCACCGCCGTCCCCTTCGTGTAACCGCCGCCCCCCGGAAGCTACATCGTGCGCAGCCAAGTCCTCCGCGGTCGTCGGAACCCGTCGCCGGAGGAACCTCACCTGGACGCTCCGCTCCCGGTACGTTTTGCATCGCCTGACATCCACCTCGCTCTCAAAGTGTTTGTGTAAATGCCAGAGCCGGTTTTGATTCAGTGTTCATGTATGTAGCCATGGATTCTTCGTCCGACGAGGAGTACGATTACTCGGCCATGGATGAGTTGGTTTACAACAAGTTCATTGACGGGTCTAGTGACGATGACATGTTTGAGGACGGAGATGAGGAGGCCGCCATGTCGATGATGAGCATTCAAGAGGAATTGGAGAAGAAGGAGGAGCATGTTCTCAACTTCCGGGGATCGATAAGGGGCGGATGACCGTGGCCCATGACAGGCTCAAAGGCAGTTGAGATCTCTATGACGATTATTTCAACCGTCTGAAACCGCTCTTTCATGAGGGGTTTTTCCGACGTCGGTTCCGGATGAGATCAAGATTATACGCGCGCATAAAGGAGGAAGTAACTAAGTATGATGATTACTTCAAGTTGAAGTATGATTGCTGCGGAAAACTATCCTTCTCTCCTATGCAGAAATGCACTGCTGCTTTGAGAATGCTTGCCTATGGAAAAGCCGCGGATGCCATAGACGAGTATGTCCGGATGGGAGATAGTACATGCATTGAGGCTATGGAGAGATTTGCATATGCCGTGGTGAAGGTGTTTGGAAAGGAATATCTGAGAGAACCAAATGTCGAGGACACCCAAAGGCTATTGGCCCTAGGAGAAGCAAGAGGATTTCCTGGTATGCTAGGTTCGTTGATTGCATACATTGGCAATGGAAAAACTGTCCTACAGGGTTGCGTGGGCAGTACCAAGGTCACAACAAAGAGGCCACAATTGTACTTGAAGCTGTAGCATCTCAAGACTTGTGGATTTGGCATGCGTTTTTTGGCATGTCCGGTTCCTCACAACGACATCAATGTGCTTCAGCGCTCTCCCCCGTTCAAGAGGCTCTGTGATAGGGATGCTCCACCATGCAACTTCACCGTAAACGGACACGACTACACCATGGGATACTATCTTGCAGATGGTATCTATCCTCAGTGGGCGACATTTGTGAAGACTATCAGCAATCCAACTGGTCCCAAAAAATGTGGATTTGCAGCTGCACAGGAGACTGTTAGGAAAGATGTCGAGAGGGCATTTGGTGTGCTGCAAGCTCGTTGGGTACACTAGTAGGAATGTGCTTATAGCCACCAGCCTACCGCTCTCCGCCAGCGTTATTACCGCTGGCGGGCGGTTTCCCGTGCCCGCCACTGGTTCTACACGTACCGCTGGCGGATGTCCCACGGTGCACGCCAGCGGTAGCACCAGGCATGTTTGAGGAGGCGGGGCTAACTACCGCTGGCGGACGGAGTCCGTACCCGCCAGCGGTACGAACCTTACCACTGGCGGACGGTTTGGGGTGCCCGCCAGCGGTAACAGGCCGCCATCGGTAATTTAACTACCGCTGGCGGACACGCATATGCTTCCGCCAGCGATAACCTGGAAAAGTGGCATAAGTGCGGCCACCAACCCCTTCCCTCCATTATTGCACTTCACACTTGCTTCTCTCACTAGCTCGAGTTTTGCTCATTTGTGGCTAATTTCCCCCATCAAATTCATCACTTTTAGCCAATAAAAACTTATTTAGTTGATAGATCCCACTAAATCTCTCTCCCACATCCAACTTTGACAAAACAAATCCACTCAAGTCACTCTTATCTCAAGATCTAGATTTCATCTCCGGTCGACTTCCGCGGTTTTTTTGACGTGTGTTTTACTTAGTAAGGTGATCTTTTATCGATATAAATGCATATACTTAAAATTTGGTCGGATAAAATGCGCTCGTAACCATGCGAAATGATGAAATGGATTGGAATGTGTGAAATTTTGTTGTGATGAATAAATTTGTGTTGTGATGTGTGAAATTAATAATGAGGGTGCCAATACCATGGCGGAATGTTGATTCATTTTCCGTTTCGGCAACTTTTGGCACTCTCCTTAGGTCCTATTTGTAGGAAGGTCATGGCGAATTTTTTCGTGAAACCCGATAAAATATAAAATGGTGATTAATTATTGTCTTGATTCTACAACGTGCAGGTGATAATGGTTATTATGAGTGAACGTGTCGTGAATACATACTTGAGACACGCGACGGAAGACATGCTGCAGAATAAACGCAAAGATATACAATGTCCGTGTCGAACATGCAAATTGGAGGTCGGCTTCACTCCATTTACCGGAGATTTGCTGGAACACCTGCTCAGGCGTGGTTTCATGGATGGCCACACTCGTTGGATAGAAGATGATGAAAATGATGGTGCGGCGGCAGGAAATGATCAGGAAGGGCAGCAAGACAATAACGACGAGGGGCAAGAAGATGAAGAGCCTGATCCTCAACATGATCACGTTGAAGAAGACGATGATGATCATCAGGTGGTACCAGAAGAGGAGGACACACGGACACTGTTAAGTTCAGTCATGCGGGACCATCATCTAAAAGAACTGTTTCTTCAGAAGACGAGTAACAGGGAATCTAAGTTGGCGCAATTGGAGAAAGACTCAAATACTCCGTTGTATCCAGGCTGCGACCCGGAAGATTCCCGCTTGAAAGTATCGCTTGATGTTCTGCAGATGAAGACAAGACACAAATGGAGTGATAAAAGCGTCGACGCTAATCTGGAATACATGCACGGTCTCCTTCCGAAGGGCAACACGTGTCCTAAAAATTGTGACGAAGCCAAGAAAGTCGTGTGCCCCTTTGATTTACCGCACGAGAGGTACCATGTGTGCATCTTCGACTGCTACATATTTCGGAAAGAGGACAAGGAAATGATCAAATGTCCAGTGTGCAATGCTGCTCGATACAAGACCGGGAAGAAAGCCCCTTGCAAAGTTGTGTGGTACTTTCCGCTCATTCCTCGTCTGCAGCGATATTTCGCAGACCGTAAGGAAGCAAAGCGAATGCGCTGGCACGCGGAAAGAAGGGCGGCAGTGCTGCAAGATTCAGAGCGGAGTGAAAAGATAATTCTGACACACCCTTCGGATGCAAGCCAGTGGAAAGAATTAGACGAGCAAGGAACATCAGGTTGGGTGCGAGCACCGACGGTCTCAATCCGTTTGGCAACCAGAGCAGTACACATAGCACGTGGCCTGTGTTTGTATGGATATACAACCTCCCCCTGGTTGTGCATGAAAAGGAAGTACATACACATGAGCATGCTAATTCAAGGGCCGAAACAACCAGGCAGCGACATCAATCTGTATCTGAAGCTACTGAAAGATGAGCTAGCCACGTTATGGGCACCAGAAGGGGTCTCCACTTGGGACGCAGTCGCAGAAAAGTATTTCCCTATGCGAGCTGCCTTGTTGTGTACGGTGCACGATTTGCCCGGCAGCGCATACGTTGGTGGCCAGGTGTCCCACGGACATAACGAATGCGTCAGGTGCATGGATGATCCGACATTCCACCAGCTCAAGAAAGCCGGTTCTTCGAAAACCGTCTACATAGGCCATCGAAGGTGGCTACGCAATACAGACCCATGGAGGAAACGTGGAGACCTTTTCAACGGTAAAGATGAGCCCCGAGGACGTCCACGTAAGAGGAGCGGCGATGAAATTTATGAGTTGCTGAATGGTTGGGAAAAGTGCCCTGAGCCGGGAAAGAAGCGACAGACACCAAAACCGCTCCATGGTGTTTGGAAGACGAGGTCTGTGTTTTGGGACTTGCCATACTGGCCCATCTTCAGTACGCCAAATTGCCTTGATCTAATGCATATCACGAAGAATGTGTATGAGAGTTTGTTTAGCACTGTGCTCCACATGGCGGACATGACCAAAGATGGGCCGAAAGCAAGACGTGACCTTAAACATATGAACATTAGGGAAGAGCTTCAAGGGGATACGAAAATGGGGATGACGACCAGTCGGATGAGGAGACGGACGGTCACCCTGCTAAAGGTGTTAAGAAGAATGACTATTACTGTCCCCCCTCTTGCTTCACTCTTAGTCCAAATGAGATCGAACAGTTGTTCAAGTGCCTTCTAGGAGTCAAAGTGCCTATGGGTTACTCGGGGCTGATAAGCAGATTCTTAGACTGGCAGGAAAAGAAGTTCAGCGGTATGAAGTCTCATGATTGTCACGTGATGATGACGCAAATATTCCCAGTTGCGATCCAAGGGATAATGGACAAGCACGTCCGTGACACCCTTTTTAGCCTCTGTAACTTCTTTGACGTGATCTCTCGAAAGTCAATCACAGCAAAGAGAATCTCAAGGCTGTAGGAAGAAATTGTTGTGATACTATGCGAGCTTGAGATGTACTTCCCGCCCGCATTCTTCGACATTTGCGTGCATCTGTTGGTCCACATCGTGGATGATATCATTCATCTCGGACCGTTGTTTCTCCACAACATGATGGCGTTCGAAAGGATGAATGGGGTCATAAAAGGATTTGTTCGTAACAGGGCCCGTCCGGATGGAAGCATCGTTCAAGGCTTTCTCACTGAAGAGTGCATCTCTTTCTGCACCAATCATCTGGAGATAATTGATAACCCTGTATTGGAGACGCTAAGAAAAAAGCGCGAGACGTATGTTATTTTAAATTTGTATTGGAGATGTTTTGAACCATGATGTATTTGAAATATTTTTGTAAATGGACACAAATATTTCAAATGTATTTTGAGATGCGCAATTGTATTTGAAAATATTAAGGAGTAACAAAAACATAAAAAAAAATAACCAAAAAAATTAAAAATAGAAACGTACCGCTGGCGGACACCTGTGTCCGCCAGCGGTAATAACATACCGCTGGCGGGCACCATGGCCCGTCCGCCAGCGGTAATGTGGGGCCGCACACTTCCCCCACTTACCGTCTGGTCTCCTCTCTTTTCCCATTTCCCCCACCCACGCTCTCTCTCCTCTAACCCTAACCGGCCGCCGCCGCCGCGTCCACACCGCCGTAGACCACCCTGCCACCTCCTCGCCCCTCCGCGTCCCCCCCCCCCACCTCCTCCCACGCCGCGCGTGATCCCGCCACCACCTCCGCCCACGGCCGCGACCCCCGCCGCCACCCCCTCGCCCCTCCGCGCCCACGCCGGCCCCGGCCTCCTCCTCCCCGCCACCTCCTCCCCGTGGCCGCAGCGTCCACCCCTCCGCCCGACCACCCCACGGCCGCCGCGTCCACCCCGCCACCCCGACCACCCCACGCCGGCCCCGGACTCCTACTCCACGCCGGCCCCGGCCTCCTCCTCCACGCTGCCGCGCCCCTCCTGGTGAGCTCACCCGCCCCCTCCTCCCTCCCCTCCCACCCGGTGACCGCCGTGCATGGAAGGTGTTTGTTAAAATGCCTATATTATTTTTTTGCCCATATTTTGTTCAAATGCCTATGATTGATTCATGTGAATGTGTGGTGAATGTGATTTGGCGGTGAATGTGTGGTGAATGTGGTGGTGGTGTGATGCAATTGTGGTGAACGTGATAATGATTTTGTGGTTGCCGGAATGGCGATCGACAAATTGTCGGTGAATGTGAAATGTTTGCAGGTACCCCTTGAGGCCCTTGAGATTGCCGGAACGTCGATTAACTTCCGTTCCAGCAAATTCGGGTACTCCATATGTCCTATTTTTAGCAAAGGTCATGCCGAAATTTTTCGTGAATTTTCGCATGACCTTTTCTAAAAAAGACATATTTGAGTGGCTACACTTGCCGTGACAGACATTCCGGCAAACTTAGACTCATAGGTATCTTAGTACTTAATTAAGTGAATTTTCCCTGTTATACTAAGTTCGACTTTTCTTGTTAGTGTGAACATGGCTGACAACGACGAGGCCAGGGGTTCTCAGATAGGAGGCGAGGATCCGATGCAGACGTTCATCGAGAACGAACTCACAAGCACCTTCAAATCCATGTTTCCTACCGTCTGTGAGTTCGTTCGGACTTGGATGAATGGAGGCCAAGTAGGGCCTCCCCCCATGATCGGCTACGGCTACAGCAACTCTATCACCAATTTGATGCCTATTGTGCAAAATCATGATACGCCAGAAGATGCGCCGGTGAACAAGCCTAAGAAGGCACGAAAAAGATACAAGAAACAAAAGTTGGATGACTCCAACAGCCGGCCGGAGCAGGGGACTGATTTCCGGTTTGTGGATAGGATACCCATCAAGAACTGGCATACGACGCATCACTTGGGTAAATCGATCATGCCGGCGGATTTGGTCGAAAAGTTGTCTGGACATTTGTTGGACCTACATGAGCTTGTTCTTGTTATGGAGACGAGACTTCTCGAGCAAGAAAATCCAACATACCCAGTTTTTTATTGTAAAGGTACCAAAACGGTTGGGCTTTGTCACAGAAGATGGCGCAGACCTGCTCTTTGTGAGATTTGATGATATCTTCAGAATGTTCCGTATGCTCCCGCTCCACCCATCCATGGTCCGCCTTGTTGCGCTCCATATGGCGTACCAAATCAAAATGGAGGATACACCCGAAATCGTGGTAGTTGACCCCTACTATTTACAAGAAATGTTCGTGAACAACCCTGAGGGTAGGAAAAACGCGACGCGTTACCTAAAAAATCTCTTCCTCAACAATGTTCACAAACGCACCTATCTCTTGCCTTATTTTTTCCGAGTAAGTCATTCATACCTGTCATAATTAACATGCTTCCATAGATTTTCATCGTTGAATTTGCATTTACAATGGTGAAATTTTGCGCAGAAACAAACACGGCGCCCTCATCTGGTTGGACATGATAGATTTGAGTGCCGTGTAGCTCGACAGCGGGGATCGTTATGAAGACAAGGCTACTAAAAGGGACTACACCGACATCAAGATTGTTCTGAATAATGCTCTCAACGGCTACGCCTTAAAGGGTGGCCCGATTAAAAAAAAAGACATATGATGAAAGCTATAAATTCTCCCACAGAACGTATTTCTCCTGCATCAAGCAGGATTCAAGGAGTTTTATGGAGTCATGGTACCTAATCTATCAAATGCGATGGTTATTAAAGTTTCAACGACGAGGCCAATTTGTTGGTGATATTAACAAATGGTGCCAAAGGCAGAAGGAACACACTGATTATGTTATCATAGATGAGTTCCGTTACATCCAGAATATGATTGCGCGAATCATCATGTGTGACATCCTAGAAAAAGATGGGGAGTTCTACTTCGGCTTTAAACCACCACCTAACGCCGAGATAGAACATCGCATAAGATGTTCGGATGATGATAGGCTATTCAACTCGTTAGATGGTGGTAACGCGTTCCCGTAGATACCGAAGAGAAGGTGAGCAACAATTAACAGTCTTCGTAAACTACATCCCTAAATTAACTTGCCAAGTTTCGAAAGTCGTTTGATTTTGTGTGATCGATGCTATATTTTCTTCTATCTTATGTACACACATCTTTTTTCTTAGAACTCTTATTTGGCTTATACTTTTATATGCGTCGTACAGAGAAATGAAGAAGTGGTATGTGGTGTACCAAGGTCATGTTCCAGGAGTCTATGAAGAGTGGGAAGACTGTCTAAAGAAAGTGAACAAGTTCAAAGGCAACAACCACAAAAGCTACAAGAGTAAAGCGGAGGCGGAAGCTAGGTACTTCAACCACCTTCTTGCGGAAGAGAGGAAGAACCAGATAAAGTCCAACATCATCGTGAACAACCACAATGGTTACAACTGTAAAGCGGTGTAACAACCCAAACTCGTGAACCTAAATTTGTGAACCAAATTTTCACTTTTGTGTCCTCATTTGCATCATGGCATGCATGTATCATTGCATCCATTTAAACTGCTAAACAACACACTAAATTGGTTTGACAAAAGTGGGAAAACTGAAATGCCAAACTTGCTCAAACAATTCTACAAAGCAATGAAAGCATTCAAAGTTGCAAAATAAAATACTTTGACATCTCATATTTGTCAAGGAAGTTCCAAGAGTTGAAATCAATATTTTGACTTGCTTCAAAACTCTAAAAGAATATTACTTTGGAATTTAATAAAATTGCTATAAACAAACTTCATGAACAAAGTGGTACCAAACTATTTTATTTCAACATGCCAATTTTTGTGGTGCCTTTACATGATGTTGGGAGGCTACCCAAATTTGTGCAGATTTTTCTAAAATTGTTTAGTACCTTAATAGAATCCTTGAAGTTACTGCTGGTTTTAAAAACTGGACAGGGACCTGTTTGTGATGGGAACAGAAGTTCCAGGGGCCTATTTGCAAAAACTTCATCTCCATCCTCCTGTAGCGACCGAGGTTGCCGTGCTCGCGCCGCACCACCGTCTCGCGCACGCCCGGGCCCCCCTGCTCGACCTCCACCTGCAGGAAGAGCACCCCCACGAGCCGCACTGCCCCAGTCCCCCACTTGCTCGCCCATTTCCTCTCCCTCTCGATTCCTCTCCATGGCCGCCGGCTAGCTCGAGCCCGCTGTGCTCGTCGCCGCCGATTGGGGCCACCCCGGACAAATCCACGACCGCCAAAAGCTCCGCCTCGCCGTGCTGCCCATCCCCGCAAAAGGAATCGCTCGAGGACGCCTTGAATCACCGCCGCCGTCCGGTTCCTCTCCGACCACCGCAGCCACCTCGCCGGACGTTTCCGTCGCCGCTGAGCCCTCTCCGGCCATTCCGTCTGCACCAACGAGCTCCTGGTGAGCTTCCCGTGCCAATGCGCACCTTCTCCCTTCCTCTCTCGCGCTAGTGCGTGCGAACCTCGCCGTAGCCACTCGCTGCCGTGCGCCGTCGTGCGTCGACGTTTCCCTCGCGAGGCCGGTCGCAGAGCCGGCCTAAACCGGCCTCTGTGCCGATCCTCTCTGGGCCCTAACCGGCCTCTGGGCCGGCCCAGCCGGGCTGAGAGCCGGAAGGCTCTGTGGCCTGGCCGGCCTTTGAAACGGCCCAGCCGGGCTGTGTACCGGCCTCCTCTGTTAGCAGGCCGGCCTGCCAGCCGGCCCAACCGGGCTGGAGGCCGGTTCCACTGTTTTTTTTTCCTGTTGTTGTTTTCTATTTTCTCCCTCGTAGCGTGTGTTCCCCGCTACTCTCTCCCGCACTTACGGACATCGATCCTCGATGATTCCTCCATGTTTCATCGCTCTCTCGCGAAGGCGAGTAATTAAAATATTATCGTTGGATTTAATTTAATACAAAACATATATAAAAGAGGGAAATTAAAAATGCCATAACTTTTTATCGGGACCTCCGAAAAATGTGTTCTTCACATCAAAATGCTCAGAAAAATGTACGTTAATCCGTAGCAGCATCTTCATGCATGTTTAAATGATCTATAGCACAGGAAAGCATAAAAACAAAGAAAGAGCTTGATTTTTTCTCTCTTGTTGAGTAATTATCTCGCACCCCCTTTAAAATTGGTAGAACTTGTTATAATAATTCCAGTGCATTAAAAATGTCATGCCATCATGTGTTTGCGCATTGCATTTATTGGAATGTGTTTGATTGTTCTTCCGTGTGTTATGCTTCCATAGATCAAGCAGCCGGGGTTACTCCACAATACCCCGAAGAGCCGTACTACCAGCACCTTGACCAAGGCAAGCGTAATCCCCCCCTCTGAGCATGTCTTATCCTATATTTCCGCAACTATTTTCTCCACTATAATATTGCATGCGGTTCCAAATGTCAATTTTACTGGATTAGAGTATCCTATAGTTGCATTAAGATTCCGTTGCCAACACCTGTTTTCCCTCCTGTTATCCATAGGATTGTATTGTTGGCCGAGATACTATGCTATGTTGATGCTTAGCCATGCCTAGTTAATTGCATAGCTATACGATGGATGGTTCATGTTGGAAACAGGTGATGAGATCAGAACGATGGTGGAGAAATTGTGGTGACGAATAATAAAATGCTTAAAGGTGGGGATGAGAGGCCACTGTGGTTGTGGTGCTTTGTCTCGTTCTCGCCGCCTAGGTGCGAGTTCTATACCTTTTGAACCAAGACTGAGCGTGCAACCATGCGTGAGGCCTATGCAATTGCAGGAACCCTCATAGACTAAATAACTCGGGCGGGACTAGCCAGGGTCCTCTAGTTCGGGCTTCCATTTGCGCGTGCGTGATGATGGTGGGATGAACTGAGATGAGGATGGTGGTGTTAGGAAAATGAGTGGCCACGGGGCACGGTGTTGATGATCCGATGCTCCGTCCTCACTGATGATCCTGGGTTAGTCCTTAACGAGGGAGAAGTCGACACCGCTCCCACCCAGCCGGCTTTCCAAGGAAGAGAGCTAATGATCAGGTAATGGGTCGGACGGTACACGTGGCAAACATTGTACACCCCTGCAGGGTTAAATCTTTTCGAAAAGCCGTGTCCGCGGTTATGGACGAACTTGGGAAGTGAAGGTAAGATCATAGAATAACTTTAACGGAATGATTAAAAACTGGGTACTAGAGGTACCACTCACAATGCAAGGTGAGCTTCCTCGAGGGTGATTCGGGGAGGTGCCTTTGATGAACAGGTACAATGGTTGATGGTGGTTGAATGATGAGTAGGGTGATGAAAGAAAGAGTTACTTCTTACCTCTTTTAAAAGTTTTCTGATTAGACGATGCCTTTGAGTTATGTTTTCCATAAATAAAATCAGCTTTATGCAAAACAGCCATATAACTTTGAAAGCCTCATCGAGCTAATGCTCTATATATAATCTTGCGAGTTCGTCGAACTCAACGTCGTTTGCTTGGTTTCAGAGGAGGACTTCACCGACCTCGAAGGTGGGTTCTTCGTGGACGTCGACGAGTAGTCTGGGGTTCCCAGGTGGCAGCTTGGGACATCCCGGATCAGCTGGCGCTGTGATGTTTATTTGTAGGCCTCTTAGGCCATAATTTGGTTCTTGTTGTTTAGAACAACTTAATTCGCTTCCGCATGTTGTAATGTTGGGTCTGTGACCTCTGGATGTCGTTTGCTATCTTCCTCTATTATAAGAGTTGAACTATAATGTTTTGTGTCGTAGAGTCTGTGATGTGCCAGTTGTTAAACAAGTCTTGATCTCTCTATTATACATTGAGGGTTGTGCCTGTGTTAAGGCATCAATCGGGGTGTTGCGTCGCCGATGATCCATTCCGAGCAACGCCTGCCAAAGTTTTGGCCGGGGATTGGTAAACCCGTAACCTCTGGTTGTATCGCTTAACCGGTGACACACAGCATCACTGTATAATAGTCGGGTCGGGGCGCCACAAGTTGGTATCAGAGCAGTACTGCCTGTAGGAAACCCTTCTACTGGTCGATGTTGAGTCTAGTGGTTGTGAAAATATTTTAACCTAAAAATGAGTTGTGAAAACCATCTTAGGATTCTTTTTACTCCTCATCTGGTTACCCTCTAATCTCGGAGCAATCTTACCTCGATTTGACTTAAAGGTTTTACTTCTCATCTGTTGATTCAAAATTATTAGGATCACGTGGGTGGGGTTCGACCTTTTAGTGTTATGTGTCCAGTTGCTCCCGCTGCGTTGCAATCCCAAATCAACTCAGATGTTTCTACCGAATCAAATCAGTTGATCCTTTCTTTGGGTTTTAACCCACGGACTTGAACATAAGGTCCCGGATTGTGTCAACTAGAGTGTGTTAAGTTGTGATTTCTTAACTCTCACTAGTAGCACATGATGCTGATCTTTGACCCAAGTTCTATCTTGTTGTTTCCCTTCTCGCAAAGTATTACCGTCCCTAGTCTGTGTACTTGTGTAGACGCTAATGCTATTATTCGACCATTCGGAGAAAGATACTAATCGTGTCATTGTCAAATCTCCAGAATGGCTCGAGGAGGTCGTGGAGGCCGCGGTGGTCGCGGTAACCACAATGGTGATGAGGATGATCTGACGCCACCACCCTCGATGGCTGAGGTCTTGATGGCCATTGAGGAGAACCGCGGGCGCAATGAGCGCTTGCTTGAGCAGTTGGTGCAGCAGAATGCACGGAGGAACGACTGTAACACTCTCACCGAGTTCCTGCGCTCGCAGCCACCCACCTTTGCTGATGCTAAGGAGCCACTGGAAGCTAATGATTGGCTTCGTGCTTTGGAGCGCAAGTTCTCCGCGCTGCATGTCCCAGTGGCTGAACAAGTCAACTTTGCCACCTATCTTTTGGTTGGTGCTGCTGGCTGTTGGTGGGAGAGCCATGTGGCTTTGTTTCCAGCCAACCATGTCTTCACCTGGGCTGATTTTCGCACTGCCTTCCGTGCGGAGTACATTCCCCAGCCGATCATGGACTTGAAGAGGAGGGAGTTCCTGAACTTGCAACAGGGAAGGATGGACCTCCGCACTTATGGTCGTGAGTTCAACCATCTCTCTCGTTACGCCCCAAGGGACGTGACAAATGATGCTGACAAGCAAGAGCTGTTCCGCAAGGGTCTCACTCCGCAGCTCCGCTATGAGTTGTTGCCCTTCAGGTTCCAGACCTATCAGGAATTGTTCAACCAGGCTTTTACTCTTGAGCAAGGAAGAAAGGAACTTGAAGCTTCCAAGAGGCCCGCACATGGGGACCACCAGAGTTCCTCGGGTTCTGAGAGCAAGAAGCGCAGGGTGTTTGTCCCCTACAGCGCCGTACCTCGTGCTCCCTTCATGCCGAGGGCAGCAGGATATAGGCCACCTCCTCCGCGCCCCACTACTTCGACACTTGGGGTAGGCGGGAGTGGGTACCGTCCTATGCTACCTGCTCCACCTGGAGTCACTTGCTACACCTGTGGCCAGGCTGGCCACTACTCTAGGGAGTGCCCCCAGAAGGCACCTCTCGCGATAACTCCTGCACGAGCCCCTGCCACTCCAACTGGCAAGGCTGGACCTATTGTGCGTGGTCGCCTGAACCACGTCTCTGTTGAAGAAGCTGAAGATGACCCCGGCGTTCTTATGGGTGAGTTACGAATCAATGGCAATTCAGCTACAGTTTTGTTTGATTCTGGAGCGTCGCATTCATTCATATCCATAGCGTTTGCCAAAGACCACAAAATACCGTTCGAGAAAATGAGGCGACCTTTGACGATCTCCACTCCTGGCTCCAACTGGCAGACCGACGGAGTTACTCCTGAGGTCCAGATTACCATGGGGTCCTTCTCTTTTCCTTATGCGTTGGTAGCCCTGAGGTCCAAGGGCAAGTATCGGTTGAAATTAACCCGGACAAGTGCACCTTTGGTGTCCCGGCTGGAAAATTGCTCGGTTTCCTCGTATCGAGCCGAGGTATAGAAGTTAACCCGGCTAAGATCCGAGCTATCGAAAGAATGAAGTTGCCGAACTGTTTAAAAGATGTGCAGAAGTTCACGGGATGCCTTGCATCTTTAAGTCGGTTTGTAAGTCGGCTAGGAGAAAAAGCCTTACCATTGTATCAACTTATGAAGAAAAGTACCAGTTTCACTTGGACCCCGCAGGCGGACGCGGCGTTCAATGAGCTGAAGAAGATGTTGTCCACTGCTCCGGTGTTGGCATCCCCTTTGCAGAATGAACCGATGTTGATATACATTGCGGCTACAAACCGGTCGTAAGTGTTGCAGTGGTGGTGGAGCGAGACGAAGGAGGCAAATCGGTGCAGAGACCAATCTACTACCTGAGCGAGGTGATATCCACGTCGAAGCAAAACTACCCCCACTACCAGAAGATGACGTACGGAGTATACCTGGCGGTTAAGAAACTGAAGCATTACTTCCAAGAGCATCCCATGACGGTGGTATGTGATGCTCCAATCTCGGAGATCATCGGATGCAAGGACGCAACTGGGCGAGTTGCCAAATGGGCGATCGAGGTATCTCCATACACTCCGCATTATGAAAGGCGAGATGCAATCAAGTCGCAGGCGCTGCCGGACTTTTTATGCGATTGGGCCGAGATGCAATATGAGCCGCCCTTGCCGGACTATAATTATTGGAAGATGCACTTTGATGGGTCCAAGACCAAGGTCGGATTAGGTGCCGGCGTAGTCCTAACCTCGCCGAAGCAAGACCAGTTGAAGTATGTGCTGCAAATCCATTTCTCGGCGTCGAACAACGTGGCGGAGTATGAGGCCCTGATCCATGGGCTCAAGGTGGCAAAGGAGATAGGTGTCCGGCGTATAGAATGCTTCGGCGATTCAGCTTTGGTGGTGCATCAATCCACCGGCACTTGGGATGCGTTGGATGCGAACATGGAGTTGTATCGGTTTCATGTGCAAAAGGTGTCTGGGTTCTTCGAAGGATGTGAGTACAAGCACATACCTCGGGGGGAGAATGAAGCCGCCGACGTATTGTCCAAGCTCGGTTCATCCAAAGAACCGGTGCCACCGGGGATAGCGCTGAACCATTTGAGAACTCCTTCAATCAAGCCCTCGCCTGACTCCGAGTCAATTTTCTTACCGCCAAGTTCGGAGTCTGAGCCTATTCCTATGGAGGTAGACGTCGGATGCGTTTGGCCGGACTCGGGGACTGCTTCGCAGTATCCGAGGACTGATGGAGCTTTTCCTATGGAGATAGATGATGGGAACTTCGGGTCTGACCCGGGGACTTCGCACCAACACTCGGGGACTGGCCGAGCAATGGTGGAGGAAATCATGAAGGAGATCATGGCGACCGAACCAATGGAGATAGATGAGAGGCTTTTTCCTCTGCATCCAGTGCCGGAATGGGCGGAGCAGATCATGAACTTCATAGCCGATGGAAGTTTGCCAAGTGATACAACCGAGGCAAGGAGAATCCAGAGGAGAGCTAAGGGATACACCATCATCAACAAGGAGCTATACAAGAGAAGTGTGACCGAGGTGTTGCAGAGGTGTGTCGAACCAGCTGAAGGCAAGGAGATGCTTTTAGAAATCCACCAAGGAGAATGTGGACATCATTGCAGCACAAGAGCTCTGGTGGCCAAGGTGTTCCGGCACGGGTTCTATTGGCCCACCGCCAATGCCGATGCAGAAGATATAGTTCGGAAATGTGAAGGGTGCCAAAGGTTCGCCAAGCAGCAGCACATGCCAGCTTCGGCGCTCAAGACCATTCCTATCACGTGGCCCTTTGCAGTTTGGTGTCTGGACATGGTGGGAGAATTCAAGCCAGCCCGAGGCAATATGACTCACATACTGGTGATGGTGGACAAATTCACTAAGTGGATCGAGGTGAAGCCAATCCGAAAAGTGGATGGTCATACGGCGGTGACCTTTTTGAAGGAAATAATCCTGAGATACGGATATCCTCATAGTATCATTACAGACAACGGCACGAACTTTGCTGTCGGAGAGTTTGCTCGGTTCTGCATGAGTAAGGGAATTCGACTTGACGTAGCCTCGGTGGCTCACCCACAGGCTAATGGGCAAGTAGAGAGGTCAAATGCATTGGTATTGGCCGGAATCAAAGCTCGGTTGGTAGAACCACTGTTGAAAACACCGGGGTGTTGGATCGATGAGATACCAGCAGTTCTGTGGGGTCTAAGGACCACACCGAACAGATCAACTGGCTATACGCCATTTTTCATGGTCTATGGGGCCGAGGCAATGCTGCCAACCGACATTGAATATGATGCGCCCAGAGTGGCAATGTACACAGAAGCCGAGGCTAAAGAAGCTCGGGAAGATGCTGTAGATTGCTCGAGGAAGCAAGAGAATTGGCCTTATCTCGGTCAGCAATATATCAGCAGGGTCTCCGACGTTATCAAAGTCGGCATGTAAAACCCCGAAAGTTTAATGAAGGAGATCTAGTGCTGAGGCTTGTTCAGCGCAGCAAAGGTCGGCACAAGTTGTCACCTCCATGGGAGGGACCATACATTGTGAGCCGAGCTTTGCACAATGATTCGTACTATCTTATAGATGCACAGGAGCCAAGGGGAGATGGGCTGGATAGACCCGATGGGAGCTTCAGCGTCCATGGAATGTAGCTCTACTCCGACCCTTCTACTGTTGAAGGAAGTAATGTATGTACCTCGGCTGATCTTTAAATAAAAACTTCGGCACCTCGAGAGTGAGCTCGGGGACTGCCTCGCTCTTATGATTGCATGTTTCTTTTTGTTTGTACTCTTTCTTCGTTCGTATGCCGAACTATTTTGAACCTCGTCTCAAACTTCAAGTACTGTATGCTATGTAACTAATCTTGTGACTCGACTGACGAACGCCAGCATGGCAGTCAAGAGCAAAGACGAAAGAACATGGGAAACATGAAAATGAACTCGGGGACTCGGTCCAAAAAGACAGTTCGGCATATGTCGTTTACTAACCCCTGTTTTTACTTCTTTTTTATGTCGGATGACTTTGAAACATACCTCGGAATTTACCAAGTACTGTATGCTATGAACAACAATCTTGTGACTCGACTGTCGAACGCCAGAATGGCAGACAAGAGCAAAGAATGCCAAATATAGTAAACACGAAAGTAAACTCGAGCAATCATTCAAAAGGATTCGACATAAAGCTTAGAAAAGCATGGTTCGAATGAGCATGATAGTAATAGAGGTAGCAAAGGAACTACTTAAGTTTGATTACATCTGCGTCCCGGCATACCGGGGATTTAATGAAGTTTTTTGGCCAAGCATAAGTTCAGGTCGAGGCATCAGGAATTACGTCGGCAGCAGCCGATGTAGCAGGGATTTCGTCCGGAGCCGAGGTAGCCTGGGAAGTGCTGGCAACGTCGGCAGTAACCTCGGCACCAGGTTGTGGAGAAGCCTCGGTTTCTGCTTCGCGGGTTTCACCGCCGTCACCTTGCTCGGCCTCGACGTCGGATTCTGTTTCGTATTCCTCGTCTTCTGGCTCGTAATCCTCGGCGTCGGAGTAGGTGTCTCCTTCGCTCAAGTTCTTCGTGGTGGCATATCCAGCAAAGTAGTTGGCCATCTTTTGGCGGCGCGCGACAAGGATCGGGTCGGACGACCAAGGGAGCCTCGCCGGAGAGTGTTCATCTTCTCGAGGTCGATCTTCTCGCACCAAGTCATGATAAACCTGAGAGCGGCATCAGCTCCAGCGCGAGCTGAAGATGAGCGCCACTCTCGCAATCTTCTTTCGGTGTCGCGAAGCTGGGCGGCGAGCTCGGGCGTAGATTTGGGAGCGTCGGCAAGAGGCCATAAGGCTCGGAAAGCAGACGCACCTGCATCAAGAAGTTCCGACCCAATGGTTTTCAAGGGATTGATCCGAGCCTTGATGGCCACGATGTGGTCCTCAACGGTCCAGACGGGGTTCGTCTCCTTACGCCTCTCCCTGTGCCGAGCAGTGATACTGCGGGCCGAGACTTGGGTGTAGGTGAAATGCTCTGCAGAAGGATAGCATGTTAATAATGAAAGAGATAGTTCGGCAAAGAGCCGGTATTGTTGAGGACAAAGCAAAGCTAAGGGGGCAAGAAACTTACCGTCCATCTCGCGGTTGATAGTTTGCAGCGTCGGGAGAAACTGGTTGACCTGCGCTTGCAGAGCTTCCAAAGCCTCTGTGGCCGAGGTGGCGCGGGTCTCGGCTAACTGGAGCGCTTCCTGGTGATCCTTGGCGGCATCCTCCCGAAGTTTCTTCTCTGTTTCGACAACACTGGCCTTTTCCGCCTGCAGCTGCTCTTTTTCAGACGTCCGCAGCTCAGTGATGCGCTTGAGCTCCTTTACCAGACGAGCTACTTCGGCTTTCTCTTGTTGTAGCTTCTCGTCCAAAGAGTTCTTTTCTGCAAGGACGGCCTTGTGCTCGTCGTGGAGTTTCTTGTGGTCAAACAAGAGGGTATGAAAGATATCCGTGCGGACGTTCATAGTATTCTGCAAGGAAGAAAAACATAGCTCGGTTAGAAAGGCTATACCTCGACAAGAGTCTCGGGGACTCGGAGTCAAATCATTGGGAAAATGTTGCCGGGGTATGCCTCGACAGGAGTCTCGGGGACTCGTACCCGAGGTGCATGCTAAAGTAAGATAAAATGGTTTGGATACGTCGGATGAAAATGGAAAGTTGAGATTCAAGCCAAACAATTTTAACTCCGGCGGAGCGTCAATAGTTTACCTCGAATCTCGGGGACTGGGAATGGTGGATATTAGATGAGATACTGCATGAAAGTAAAGAGAATAGGACTTACGTCGATGTTTTGAGCAGCACGCAGGGCAGCAGTTTGTAGATCATATACGCTTCGGCCGCAGGCGCTGTTTCCCGCAGGATGCTCAGCCACCGGAGCAGCTAGGGAGGCCGAGGAGACCTCGTCTGCAGAATTCCAGTCTGCATTGTAGTGTTCCAAGGAGCCGAGGCTCTGGTCACTGTCAGTGCGCAGAGGAGGAAATCCCCACGGTCCGCCCTGCTCGATGCCCCTAACCGAGGCCTCCAAGGCCAAAGCAGCCTCGGAGCTTGAAGCAGGCCGGTTATCCAATATAAGAGATGCCCTCCGAGCATATTCTTCGGCCGGAGGGGCAGTCTCATCAACGGGTGCGGCGAATGGAGGAATTCGGCGTGTCACCGGGGGAGGAGACCTCGGTTGCATCCTTGAAGGAGAAGAGATAGTCAGGGTGCCAGACCCAGATGTTGGTTTGGGGGTGACCTTAGACTTCACCGTCTCTTTCTCTTTCTCCTTGCCCTTCTCCAACGGCAAGGTAGTCTGGCGAACTGGTTTTTGGGGCTGTTGCTTGGGCTGCTGCTTGCTGTTGCTTCTGCTGATGCTTCTGCTGTTGCTGCTGTTGGTTGCGGGCAGTCTGGCTGCGGGGGGAGAGTCGAGGCTCCGGCAAGGCGGTAGCCGGAGTTCTGGCGCGATTGGTCCCCGCATCCGTTTGAGGACGCGGAGAAGTCTGACCTCGGGTGGGGGCAGATTTCCCCAAGGCCGGGCCAGACCTCGGTGGAGGAGATCCGGGGCGAGAGTTCGTCGGGGTGGTCGTGGCTTCAGAGGCACCAACGGGTGCAGTCATGGAGGATACCTCCTGATCCACGTCTATGGGGTCACTGCAACGAAAGAAGATGGTCAAGTGTTAATACCGAGGTAATATGTTTAAGCAACAAACATTGTTGGCTATAGAAGCAAAGCATTACCCATCCGAGGTAGGAAACCTCTTGCCCCCCGGGCATGAGGAGGATTTCCGGACTTCTTCAGCCGACGTCTCTTGACCGGAGCCTCAGTGGGTCCGGAGGCTCCAGTGGCGGATGGTTCGGCGGCCGAAGTTGCGGCACCAGCGCGTTTCCGGCTGGTTGCTGGAGTAAAGTTCGGAAGGTGAGGAAGGCAGGAGATAGGTACCGCGTTTATTGGTTCCATGACGAGAAACCCCTCCTCGTCATCCGAAATCTCTTGAACTGAAGCTTGTGCTTGAGGCTTACCCGCGGTGGTGATGCGGGCCGAGGCAATGGGCATATAATCCTCGTTGTCAGGGTCCACGTTGGATGGTGGGTCCTCGACAGGGAGATCCTTGCCGAAGTGGTCCGCAGGATGGACTCCATCCTCGGCGGTCTGGCGGGAGAACAGCTGTATGGCAGACATATGAAAAGGAGTTAGGAAGAAAATTGTCAAGATGAACGTCGGTAGCAAGACCTCGGTGGTAAAGGAGTACGAAGAAAACGTCGGAATAGCGTACCTGTTTCGCTGGCTTGGTCCGGTAGTGGGGTTCCCTTCCCCATGTCCAAGCGTCAGGGATCTTGGACTTGGTGATAGCTCGGACTCGCCGAGCTACCGCGGCGTTGTCCAGTGCAACGTGCGTATGGCGGGTGGGGTCATAAAGACCGCTCATGTGGCAGATCTTGTGAGACCTCGCCTGGAGAGGGGAGACCCTGCGCTTCACGAATGTGCAGGCCAGGTCATCAGCCGTCAGGACTTTCCCGTCGTTTCCGGGGTCCTCCGGGTCCTGCCATTTCGCAATGTACCATGGATGGACTTGAGTTCGCCGCTGTGAGGGGGAGTGTAGTCCCAGTTGAGCTGTTCTGTAGGAGGGCTGAGGTTAAACGCCGGCAGGTTGAGGAGGTCCTCTTCGCCGGAGTTCTTCACGTAAAACCACGTCCGGAGCCACTTGCGAACGGTGTCCGGAGTAGTGATACGTGGGAAGATGGAGTTTCGGCGAGGAGCTACGGTGGCAGCTCCGCAGGCGGTTAATTGCTTGGGCAGATCCTTGTTCTTTGGATCCGGGATCACTTGCCGCTTGAGTTGGAAGTAGCGAGAAAAGAGGTCTACCGTGGCTTTGAGGCCGAGGTATCCCTCAGAGAAGGAAACGATGCAGGAGAGAGTGGTGATGGCGTTGGCGGGGAGGTGATGAACCTGGAGTCCGAACTTGTCGAGGAAGCTCCGGAAGAAATCACTAACGGGCAGTCCGAAGCCGCGCTGGAAGTGCGCGACGAAGACCACCCGTTCCCCTTCCTTGACTTGAGGCTCGAGTTCGCCCTCTGGCAGGCGACACTCTACCCCGGCGGGAATCCGCCGAGTCGCCCTGAGCCACTGGATTTCGTCCGGAGTTACATCCGAACCTTCCCAGCCGGCTCGTTCTCCGACCTCCAGTTCGAGGTCTGGAACCTCGGTTTGTTCCGAAGTCTCAGGAGGAGACATCTCGGCAGAATCAATCTGCAGAGAATGCACAGAAGTTTAGCAAAGGAAAAAGTAAATCTGGAATCTAAGGCTATATCTGGCTAACTCAGGAGGAGTTGGACGGCTATCTAATGTACATAGAGGCACATATATGCTAGGCGAACGTCTGTCCGAGGTATGAAACTCATTTCTACCCAAAAAAGTATGCGAGTAAGATCTACCGGAGGAGGTAAATAGAATTTTATTCAAGAACATATGAAGAACCAAAGCGCGAAGAGGAAGAAACCTAGGGCAATGCCTAGGGTATCAAGAAAGGGAGTACATACCGTGAAAACGAGGTGCTGAAGGGCGGCGCCGGTGACGCGGTCGCAGCGGCGACGAAGGAGCTGCTCGTCGGCGGCGGCTGGAACGCGTTTCTTCTCAACCGGAAGCGGCGGCGCTGGTGGCGATGGAGGCGAGACGGCGAGTGAATGAGGAAGAAGAGGGAAGCACTGCCCTGGGCCCGTATTTATAACCGCGGGCGGTAACTGCGCACTACCGCGCGGTTATCGGAGCGGCGAGTGGGATCGTTTGTGCACAATGGCCCACGTGGCACGAAGATAGCGGTGGGCGAGCAGGCCACAGGATCGGTTGCAGGAGGCAAACCGTCGTGCGGCGCGGTTACTGGAGCGCGAAGCGGCGCAAGCGGGAAACCTCCGCTGACGTGGGCCGCGTGGTGGAAAGCACTCGAGTGCTTTGACTATCGTGGACCAGGAAGTGACGGATGGGACACGTGAACAGTGTTCTCTGACCGAAGTCAGTAAGGATGCAGAAATCGAGGGGTTGACGTCCGAGATCTCGGCGGATACTTCGGAAAAGCAGCGTGGCCCGAGGAACAGACCGATGGATTTCTCGGGTATTGGTTCGGTGACCTGCAAAACATTGTAGCGCATGTGGTTTCGGGTTGAACCTGATGCGGCCTTTCATCCGAGGCTGCGAGACCACATCAGCTTCGGGGACTACTGTCGGGGGGTTACCCCCGGGTAGGGTAATGATGAGGTAAAGACATGTAAGGTTAAGGCAGTAAGCTGTCCGAGGGAACGATTGAGCAAGGACGCAGGAGGCGTCATCCGACGTAAGGTGTACGTCCGAGGTATACTTTCCGAGGTATATCCTCCGAGGTATCAACCTCGGGGCAGTCAGCTAGCTACCACAGGAATAAGATATTCTCTACCGAGGTATATGATCAGGAGTGTTATCCGAGGTTGGCAGCAAGGATCGAGGCATGTCAGAGAGGTCACGGGTGCCGCAGAGCTCGTAGCCCGAGGCTTCAGAGGACGGCGAGGTCCGTCCACGGGTTCCCGGAAGCTCGGGGGCCTAGGAGCTGACTTGGCCATTTCGGGAAAGGTCTACAGGCTAGACCTCGGCAGGCTACTGAAGTATGACCGAAGAGGAAAGCTAGGCCTGGCTGGCCTGACAGTCCGGCCGTTGGGCTGGCAGGAGGCAGAGGCTTGTCTTCTACCTTTTGGCCATGCCATTGTCAGTTGTAGGCAGGGGTAAAAATGTACTTCGGCCTGTGTATATATGCGGCATCTCTACCTCCAGAGAGAGAGGCACAAACCCTAGCTCATTTCCCCCTTCGTAGTTTCACCTTCTACCTCGAGCTCTCACTTTGGTAGCAACATACAGCTCGAGGAGCACCTTGTACTGAGAACCACACTGATATATTGAGAGAGGCAAGGCAGGAGTAGGGGTTTTACTTCCTCACGAAGGCCCCGAACCTGGGTACATCGTGGTGTCTTTTGTGTTCTTGGCTTTCTTGGTTTCTTGTTCATGTTCTTGTGGTTTCTTGCATGTTCTTGCTTGTGCACGTCTTGAGTGCATAAACCCTCCCCGGATTCCCCCAACGACCGTTCGGCCCCAACTAAGCCATACCCATGGCATCTGCCGTGATCCCACCACGACAGGAGAAGGAGGAGTAAATGAGAGGAGAGAAGGAGAGAAGGAGAAAAGAGAGGGTGAAGGGGGGTGCCGGCGGGATTCAAAATGCGAATCCCGCCCAACAATTCTGTGGCGCATATGTAGATATGCGGCACAGAATTTCTTCCCCAATTTTTTTGATTTTGTAGAAAAAAAAAATTCTTTTTGAAATAACTTTTTACTCTTTTGGAATTTCGAGAATCTTCCCCAATTTTTCTCTAGTTTTTTTGAGATATTGAACGCATTTTTTCGACGTCGTATGCAAAAGTTATGGCCGTTCTAAATTTGTTTTCCTCTTTTTTTGCAAAAAAGGTCAAAATTCATATTTCAAAATTTCTATACCAACTAGACACTAAAACCTAACTACATCTCAAAGGATTTTATTTATTGAAGGTTTTATCATTTTCTTTTATTTTTTGCAAAACTGAAAAGACGATCCAAGGGGGTGTGGAGGTGGGATCTGATATCAAACATTTAAAGTACCATTTTTCTGTGGCGCATAAGGTCACATGCGCCACAGAAAGCTACATTTCTGTGGCGCATCTGCCACCATGCGCCACAGAATAAGCCCAGAAGGTTGAGATCCAATCATTGGTGGCGGGCCCCACCATATTTCTGTGGCGCATCCCACCCCATGCGCCACAATGTTGTCATTCAGTGGCGCATTGGCAAAAGATGCGCCACAGAAAGGGCCAGAATTCTGTGGCGCACCAGCTGCCGTGCGCCACTGAATATATTCTGTGGCGCATGGCTAAAAAGGTGCGCCACAGAAAGGGGATCCACCTATAGCTAGTTTCCTAGTAGTGTCATGGCGTTCGGCTGGCTCGGAGATCGTCGCCGAGATCATCCATCCCTCCGCGGCCATCATGTCCAGAACCTCGAAAAAGTAGTAGCCGAGGCGTCTCGCGTGAGGAACCGCGTGCGAAATTTCCATGGTGACCGATCTATTGAACGAAGGCTTTGGAGGCCAAGAGACTCTACACCACGGTATAGATTTTGGGGCACTTTTCAAAGTGCCCCAAATACTAGCCTATAGAGGCAGTTTTTCAAAGTGCCTCCAAATATTAGACTATAGAGGCAGATTTTTGAAATGCCCTAATAGTTATGAACTTTTTGGGGCACTTTGAGAAAATGCCCCAATAGCTATGGCCTTTTGAGGCACTTTCTCAAAGTGCCTCAATAGCTTAATCCATTAGAGGCATTTTTTCAAAGTGCCCTAAAGCTCAATAGCTATTGAGGCACTTTGGAGAACTGCCCCAATAGACCAAAGCATATGAACTGATAGAAAACTACACTTAAGACTCGCAAGAAACTACACTTAAAGCATATGATAAACTCTACAGTATTACGAAAAATATGATCCGAGCATATTTTTCCAAAGTTCCTCCATACAACAGTACGTGCATATAAATATTACAAGCAGAAGTTCACACTAGGTAATATGATCAGAGCGCTCTAAAGTCGGAGACAATAGAACCTAAATCGGAAACTAGCACATCCAAAAGTTACTAGCATACTCCTTCAAACCTAGCAGAAGTAGCACATCCAAAATCTGAAACTAACATGTGGATGCAAGGCTATTTAGCCAAAGTTAGTGACCTGCAATCTTCAGGAACTTGGCAGAAACTTTTCGAAGTCCTAAAAACAGATGTCCTCCACCTCGGGTGCTATGAACAAGTCTCTGACCTCAAACTAACAGCAAAAAATCTTTTGCCAGCATGAAGTTAACGAGATCAGTACATGTATTTTCCATCTTTTCGTGTTCCGATATTACTGCCCCTCGACATTACTCCTTCAGCTGTAGAGCTTCTTCACACTTTTTAACTAAAATTACATGTGTTTTACTATGGCGTTCTCACTCTATGACCATTTCTGTGCTCAGACTTTACTTGAAGCATGTCTGCTGACACTTGAGATTTTTTTTTGTATATGTGTAGGGTCTGCACCAACCTATTAAATGACAAGAAGAATGAAAAATGCAAGTTAAAGCTATTGTCATGCCAAGTAAACATAGCTTGGTGACCAAACATTCTTTAATATTTTAAAACAACAGTTATTGTTTAACTGGGCAGGTTGAAGAAGACCTAATTAAGTTCTTTGAAACAATTGTTTAATTGATCTTTTGATGTGCTGATTTATCATTGACTGATGCACCTAGCAACTCTCCCTAATTCTGCTGAAATTTTTGCAATATCCATCGTAACACGAGTATACCTGCTGAAGACGTTTTTTGTGTGCAGATGTGCTATTTTTACATATAATAATGAACCTAGATTTGCTACTACAGGGCATATAATTGAACCAATAGTCCTTGTTCTTTCAATATCAGGCAATGAACATGTACGTGGAAATTGAACAGCTCGAACAGCTCTACTGCTTGTATGCTACAAACAAGTATTGTGAGACAACTAAAAATTCCAGAAAACAAACACCTCTACAAATGTTATATCATGTCAGAAAACACACAAACAGCTAGGTTTGCATTGTTTAAGAAAATAAAACAGAAGATGAAATGTACACATACATTTCCATCATGAGTTTGACAGGACAACATACATTTCCATCACGAGAATATCATATTCTAAAGTTCAGACACAGTATGAAAAGGGCCAGCTAGTTGTTCACCTTAAAGTTCTGGTACACCCCAACCCCCATCCTCAAGGCCAATTTGAAAGAAGGGGCATCAGTCGGCAGGATCATGAACTCCTGTACCTGTACAAGAGCTAGCTAGATGAGAATCTTGATCATGTAGGTGAAACTTTTTGTGAGATATTCACTCGTGTTCAGCAAGCAATATTGCATGCATGCAGATAAGAAACCATGTCTTGAAATATCAATATAAAAAGCACTGATAATTAATAACCATCAGGGACAAAATAACTAAATGTGCAAATCTTAAGACAATTCTAAAAAAGAGCAAGGTGTCCCATATAAGGTAGTGTTCCTAATTACGTAACTGGATGATTATTTGCTAGGAAGTTAGAGCACTGAAGAGCTCAATTATAACACAGATATGATCTCAAGATATAATAGGTGTGACATCAGGTACAGATACATAAATTCCTTACCAGAATCATTACCTTCTACAGATTTCAGTCAGATGCTAAAATCAGACCACACTACTCAAATGAGCTAGTATGTTCTTACAAGCAGCCATGTTATAAATCAAAACAGACCATGTCGTTATTCTATCTCCAAACTCTTATTTTCACAAACATAACAGATTTATTAAGGTAAACTTACTAGAGCATGAGCATCAACCAGCTACTAGCACCAACTAGTAATTAGCCAGGACCATTATCATTACACAACCATTCCAGGAGAGTATCAAAAATTCCCAATGCCACAATGTCCTCACAATCACCAGATTGTGATGGTTGGAAGACCACCACCACAGTTACAAACCTAGAACTAACCAGGCTTCCATGGCACAACGGTGGGATTATAGAGCATGAGATAGAGAGAGCAGGGGGAGCCAAGGATATACCGTACAGCAGCAGCAGAACCGTAGTTGTAGGGGAGGTAGTCGAAGTAGTCACAGCCGGGCAGCAACAACTCACCACCATTGCCACAACACTCGTCCAGCAGCAGCACCACACCACCGTCACCAGTACCACCACCACATCACCAGCGCACCCCCACATCACCACATCACCAGTGACACAATCAAATTAAGCCATGTCACAGAGCATAGGAGGAGTTGGAGGATTAGGATATTACCTCACCGGAGTCAATGAAGATGACAACAATGCGGGAGCCATAGTGGAAGTAGTGGCGGAACACACGAAGCCGGGGCCAGCCGCAGCCTACCACCGCACATAGGTGCGGGAGGCTACAGCAACCACGAGCAACCGCGGCGGAACAGGTCGTGGCGGGCACCAAGGCGCAAGCCTGCCAGTGAGCGGCGGTGGCGTGGGCGACGGTGACTTGGGGTTCCATGAGCTCGAGCGGGGGCGCGGGCCAACGAAGCGGCGACGGGGACCGGACGAAGTTGAGGCGGACCTGGGGTGGCGTCGCCGGTGACGGCCGGCGTTGACCAGAGCAGCGCGGAGGCGCGTCGTCAGGGAGAGGAGAGAAGGGGATCGGTGGCAGAGGTATTTTTCTGATGTTTTCTTGCCATTTAGAATTTCATTATATTATTTTAACTAGAAAAGGGTCAAAATGACCAAAAGGCCCCTGCCGGTCCGGTCCAACCAGCCCATTCGCGCTCCTTCTCCCTCGCATGTGCTCTCGCGATTCTCGTCTCGCCGCCGGCGTCACCGGGCTATCCCGGCCGTCTCCGGCCCCCTCCCGCGCCGCCATGGGATGCAACCCGATGTCAGGATCCCGGTGGATCTGGCATGAGAGGATCAGCAAGAACAAGGATTTGAGGGGAATTAGAGATAAAAGTGATAAATTGCAGGAATTAAATCTAAGATAAATTGCAGAAAATAAGATAACAATTAGGGTTTTTATTTCTTGGTTTCAATCACAGGATACAATATAGACTTATATAGAGCTAGGCACTACATATATGAAATACCTACTATGCCCTCACAACTACCACATATTACTACTCCTTGCCACTATAGATACCTGACATTACTCCCCCTGAAGCCACTGGTCACCAATGGATAAGTTTCTAAATAAACTTTTCATTTTTCAATTATCCTTCAAAATTCATTCAATATGTCAGGGAGGTAGAAATGTAATGAAGAGAATATCCAATGTCAATATCTGAAGATAGTTCGGTGAGGACAACAGATTCTTTGCATTGTAACTCTTCTTGACATCTTGCTGACGGAAACTCATGCATCTTGAGGTTAGCTCACAAGGTTCAGTTTTGTTGGAACCTTGGCTGCGAATTGTGTGGAAGGCAAGAGAGCTGGAACCAAGTCACAGGCATGGATCGCAGAACAGTGGACTAGTTGAACCATTTCAAACTTGTAGATATCTGTGCACTGCAATCTTGTAGCACCAGCCGATGTAGACAGGACATGGAATGTTGTATCTCCAGGATCCCATACATAAGGAGCACTGGTCACTTGACTTCTCCATGTCACTAGTTCTGAAATTTGTAGCCAAGGCAATGGTTTCCTAGTTGCAATCCTTGCAGCCAAACCTTGCCGCCAGAGATATATGGAAGAGGTTGTTCCAATTCCAGGGTCCCACTGTAGTTTGGCCATTTCAAATGAAGGTAAACAGCAAGACGATAACATATGCTTCACCCATTCAGAGAAATTAATGCTTGTACCCTGACACATGTAAGCTAGCTGTTTATCTCTGAACTCGCCCTCATTTGGCAATATCACAACCATTAAACTGAACTTCAAAGGTCGAGGCAATTCTGGCACTTGTAGTTTTGTGGCGTTAGAACCTGGAACAAGTAGAGCCAGTACAACTGCTGCATTCACTTCTGTCCATCCTAAACCAAAAGCATCAGAGCGCATGATATCAGATTGGAAAATGGGTACCCTTTTTGCACCGAACATCACAGCTAGTTTCTGTACTATTGCAAGCTTGTAAACATCTGGGTACTCCAATTTTGTAGCACCAGCGGGTGTCATAAACAAAACAGAGAATTTTGTAGCTCCTGGATCCCATGGAAAAATGGATATGGAATGCCCTGTAGCATTTTGGCAAACAGATTTCTCCAACCATAAATTTTCATCGCCTTGGAATTCTTCATCCCATGTTCTGCATTCTGAAGCTTTGCAAGGGCCATTGAGAAGTTGTTCTATGTCAATACCAACAGTAGGTCTCTCAGGACTGAATTTTGGCATGCTGAAACTCTTGCGGGACTGTCCACTTTCTTGTTGCGTGTCCTCATATGGCTGCTGCTCAGGGGTGGTAGCAAACACATGAGCAGACTCATTTGAGTCGCCCTTTGTCTTGTCATTCTCGACAACAAACACCGGCTCTAGAACAGCTCGCTCTAAGGGATACGCGTCTGGTAGTGCATAGTAGATATGCTCAGTACCATCTGCTAAGAACAAGCTTTGGCGATTGAGATTATGAAAGCCATAAGTTTTGGGCATTCCATCAACATTCTGCTCGCTGAGATTGTTGTTACCATCTGGCAAACATGTACTCTGAATTAGAGTGTGATGCCTAGAACAGGAGTCAGGAGTTGTACCATGATTATCCTGACAAGAGATTGCTGTTGGCATTTCCTCAAACACCTGGGAGGCAACATGAGACGGAGCTGCTAGTACAATGGATATGTGCTGCGACATCTCAAGCTTGCTTGCCTGTGCTGAAGTTGGTTGCTTGCCGAGAGAGACTGCAAATCTTGAGATCATGGATGAGAGCTTTGCGAGCTGACCTTGGATAGCATCGAAAGAAGCCCGGTCACATGCTTGCTGCTGATTGAGACGAGCCTGTATGTTGAGGAGCTCGCACTGCTGCCAGTAGTGGGTGGCGTCCTTCGTCCGGACGCGCTCGTCTGCCACTGCTTGAACCGCTGCTTCATCCTCCATGAAGAAGCGGCAGTTGAGGCTGGTGTTGACCATGGAGTGACTCCTCGAGCCCGTGTTCTTGCGGACGAATTTCTCGTTGAAGATGGACTCGCCACTGGCACCGTTGACCTCGGTGAGGTAACCACCCTCGCACATGGAGTCGGGAGTCGCGCGGTGGAAGACGGACGTGGAGGAGGCATGGCACTGTGGCGACCGGCGCTCTCGATTTGGAGCGGTCGGGATGGCGTTCAACAGCCGTGGCGTTGGGCTGGAGCAGCCAGAGGTGAGAGGGGCACTGGGGACTTGGTCGGGATGGCGTAGGAGTGCAGTTTCCGGCGGTGCTAAGAGGGACGCAGCTCCTGTGGGTGGCGGCGCTGGGGTGGGTGCCGCTGTCGATTCTGACGGCTGCGCTTGAGAGCAGGGGAAGGATCCGTGCCCGTACGCGGGGTCAGGAGAGGATCCAAAGGGGAACGGAGGAGAGCATGGTGTGGGCGGCGGTGACCAGAGATATGGCGGGTCATATGCTGGGGCGGAGAAGAATCCAGATGCGGGTGCTGGATAGGAGGAGAAAGGTGGTGGGTAGTAGCCGGCTGAAAAATGAGATGGGTAGGTGGCGGCGAGGGATAGGAGAAGCAGTAGGGCGTGGTCGCCATGGACGGAACAAAGGTCGAATCGGGGCAGGGAGGCTTCGAATCGGAACCGAAACGCAGAAGAGGAAGAGAAATCGCCGGTGCGACGGAATCGAATCGAATCGAAGAAGACGACGGGAGGAAGGGAGGGAGCACGATCCCGATGGATCGAACTGCTCTGATACCACTTTGTCAGGATCCCGGTGGATCTGGCATGAGAGGATCAGCAAGAACAAGGATTTGAGGGGAATTAGAGATAAAAGTGATAAATTGCAGGAATTAAATCTAAGATAAATTGCAGAAAATAAGATAACAATTAGGGTTTTTATTTCTTGGTTTCAATCACAGGATACAATATAGCCTTATATAGAGCTAGGCACTACATATATGAAATACCTACTATGCCCTCACAACTACCACATATTACTACTCCTTGCCACTACAGATACCTGACACCCGACCGCCTCAGTTTGCTCTTCCGTCTCCTTCAGCTCGATTTGTTCCTCGTGCTCTCCGCGGCGCGCAACCCCAACCCTAGCTAGGGTTTCGGTCGCCGCAGTGCTTCGTCGTGCTGTGCTTGTGGGGACCCCGGACTAGCTGTCCGAAATACCCGATTATGCTTACCACAACGATCTCATGATCAGTCTGTCGTTGCACATAATCTGAACTGAATACCACAGTCTACATCCATACAATACCGAGTTTAAAGTCTTACAAACCTGGCCATACTGGCCTAATTATACATAGGTGCCTTCAGGGGCCAATCATCTTTATTCAGCGGAAACTACGATAGTAGAGCCAATCCATCCTATCAACACCCGACAGGCAGCTGACTTGTGAAGATCCTAGTTCGCATAGACGTCGCCATACTCCTCTTCAACGTAGGGCTCCTGGAAGTCTGGCTAGGACAATAGCCAGGGACGAAACCGATATGAGTACATTTGATTGTACTCGCAAACTACCCCAACTTGAGTGAGCACTAGTTTTAGGTTTCGTTCTTAAAACTTTTATTTATTTAAAACATCTCTAAACTTTTACCGAAAGGGGGGGGGGGTAAGAAGAGGTTTATAATTATCCTTTAAGAAATCATCGTTTTAGTTACCACACCAAACTCCACCTTCTTCCGACCATAACTCAATCATGGTCCTTTTTACCCTACAACCTTGTGCCAACTCATTGGTACAGGTATGCAACCTTTTTCCACTTCAATTTCCTTTCAAAACTCAGAATTTTATAAAAACTTGCACATGGTCTTAAGACAGCCTCCCAACTGTCCATATCCGAGGACTCGGCTATTCGAATAGTTTTACCCTCTGCAGAGGTAGCACGCTTTTCCCACACCCATCCGGTCACTCATCGTGTCAGCCACGTCCCGCCATACCAGAGGTATGCGAAGTTGAGTTCCCGGCCATAGCCTGTCCTTTGCTCATGCTAGTATAGGACCCTGCCTCTACGACACTTTCCATCGACACTTAAATCCTCAGAAACTAAGTGTGAGGACTCGTAGTTCTGCCCGGCGGACCCAAGGGAGCCCTTCAATCCTCTTTCTTCTTTACGCTCATACCGGCTTCCGGTAGACTTCTTTAAGAGGACCCAGGTCAGGGGGTAGGTCCTCAGACCATCCCCTCATGGAACGAGGTTATCCTCGTTATTGAGGCATCCAGTACTAACACGAGCAAATTATATGACTACGCCCGTGCCCATATGGGGGTAAATGTGGTCGCACCGGTTATTGGTTGGTCGCCATGGTATTAGGACACAATGTGCACTTTTCCAAAACAACACCACCATTCTCCAACTTAATACCGACCTTTCGGCATTTCACCTTCATCCAAGTACCTTCAAAGGAGTTTTGAAAAACATTGTTTTTCCCATCCTATAGTTTTAAATAACTACCTTATACTTCTAAGTAGGGTGGCAAAATAGTTTTCATGTTTTTGAAAAAGGGGTTTTTCCAAAACCATTGGTGTTTTTGAACAACTCCTGAGATTAAAAACAGATGTATATAAATGCAAGCTCAGCAAAGTAGCTTGCCTTGCTCTGCAAAGTGGTACTGGTCCTGGTCTTCTGGTTCAACAAAACCTCTTCCTCGATAAATCCGTCAACGGTATCGTCTAAACGTTAAACAAGCAAAACAACCAATCACTACACGAGCTCAAGCATCATCACATCATTACCATCACAAATGCTACAAATAGCTACGGCATACAACAAACAACACAAGGTGGTTTCAAATTAATTGAATTAAACTTTATTTAATTAATTTTTAACTAAGGCAGAAACTAGTGGTACACCAATTAATTCACCAATTATTCTAGGTTGGTCACAAAATTTCAAACTAAAGTTCTATGGATATCTACTGATGTGTAGAAGACAACCCAATTGGATTGAGGTCATTTGGAGTTATCAAACTCCCTACACATCTGTTTTGGTTCAGAAGGTTTAATCAAGTTTTAGCTACCAAACAAATTAGGTTGCTCCAAAATTTAAATCCTTTTAGGGATAACTAATCTTGGTTGCATGTGACCTAACAAAATTGGTTTTAGCTTAATTGGACCTACTATTAATTCACCCTAATTGGTTTAGTGCAGAAGGGTTTATTAAAGTTCAACCAAAGGCTAAGGATTTTACACTGCTCAATTAATTCTACCAAAATTTGGGGAGCTAAAGGATCCTAATACAAAGCTACCAAAATTGGTTTCAAGTGGTTTGGATTAATATAACTCCAGAAACAAATGGTTTGATGTTTCAAACCTTCTGGAGCATTTTTAACAATACATTTTTATTACTTAATTTAAATGAGATGAGACCACTTTGGTGAGTTAAAGAATTTTATAAGCTTTCCAGAACATTTGAGTTTGTTCTATTTGGATTCCTAGAACTCGAGTTATTGAATTTCAAAACTAGGTCCAGTACTGAAAAGCAGAGGAGTTTGAAATTCGGAAAAACCTAATTTACTGGATAATGTTGAAAATCCTGACGGGTGGGGTCCGCTCGTCAGTGACTCAACGGAAACGTTTCGCGCGCGGGTTTAAGTTTAAAACGCTGACGGGTGGGGTCCACCAGTCAGTGACTACTTAATCGAAACGGTATGCTACCGTTAATCTCTAATCCTACGGCTGTGGATCGAAGACACGGCGGCGACCATTTCCTGGCGGTGCCGTGGCTCCGGCGACGGCGGCGCTCTCGATTCGCTCACCTGGGGGCTCGGTTGGTGGCGGAGATGACGGGGATCGACGGCGGAGGGAGTGGGGAAGCTCTGGGGTGAGTCGTGCGTGCTGGGACGGCTTCAATCGACGGCGGCGTGTTCAGCTCCTCCTCCGCGGCCGCACTCCAAGTCCGGCGATTCCTCCGCGGCGCTGCTGTGCACGAAACACGGGCAAAACGCGGCGGGTGAGCTAGGGTGTAATGGTGAGGCGAGTGAGGGACAGAGAAAGGCAGGGGAAGAGAGGCACGACCTGGCCATCGTCTTCTTCCTCGGCGGCAGCGCTCTGCCGTGCGTGTGCACGGTGGCTGCGATGGAAAAGCTCGCCCTCCTGGCGATGCTCTGGTGTGAGGGGTGTGTGTGGGAAGTGGTGGAGGTGTGTGGAGAAGAGGTGGTGCGGGGTGGGTTTTTATAGCGGCGGAGGCGCTCGGCGCTCCACGGCTCGGTGGTGGGGAGAGGGAAGGAGAGGCGCTGGGTCCGGCTGAGGGTGCCAGAGAGGTTGCGGGGAGCTAGGGGGTGTCGCAGAAGCGGTCGGGTGGTCGAGGGGGACAGGGGTGGCGCGCGGGCGTCGATGCCGTGCTCGGCCGGCCATGGCGAGCGGCGTGCTCCTGCGCGTGCGCTGGGGTCGGGTAGGGCGCGTGCAGGGCAACCGAGGGGCAGTGGGGGCTCGTACACGACGCGGTGGTGGTGACGGAACCAGAGGGGCGAGGTGGGGCAGCGCGGAGGCGTGCGGTGCTCGCAGTGGACCTCGGCGTCGTCGCGTCGCTCGGCGTGCTCTGGCGCGGACGACGCGCACGCCAGAGGGCTCTGCGGCGGTCGAGTCTCGTCGAGCAGGAGCGGAGAGGGTTGGGTGGTGTGGCGGGCACGGCGCGGCGTCGTCTCGGCGTCGCGTCTGCTCTGTCCACGAGGCGACCCGTGCGGGTGCTTGCCAAGGACGGCAATGGCGTGGCGCCAGCGGCTTGCCTCCTCTGGGGTCAACGAGCGTGTCACCTCTCCATCCTTCGAGTGAGTGAGGTGAGGTGAGTGAGTGGAAGCTACTGGACTGCTTGATTGCACTGAATCGAGCTCCAATTTTGGATTGGATTTTCGGGTTAGAGATGAACTCAGTGGTGATCACATGTGTCGATCTAATTCCCGAACCAAGTTCAAATTTGAATTTTCTGAAATTCTTTCCATGGTTTGCTTCAAAATATTTTTCCAAGGTTTGTGGTACCACTGGATTATTTATTCTTGAAGTGCATCTTGGTGTTCTTGATGGTTTTCCAAAGTTAAAGAAACATTTGGAATTTTGAAAATAGAATTTAGAATAGAATTTAAAATAAAAAGAGAGGGAAAAGAGTAAGGATGAAATGAGAGGGATCACTTCTCTCCACTGAATTTTTGTTTGGAAGAACACTTTTGAAATCTCATTTGAAGATTTAGTGTGACACTTGTCACATTATTTTTATTGTTTTAGCTCTTGTTTTATTTCTTTTCTTTCTTCAAGTAATTTTTAGAGCAAACAACAACTCAAGCAAGCAAACACAAACAAACACACATAAAATAACAAAAGTTTTTGTTGGCCCACAAATTTTGACTAACACAGCTGGGTTACAATTTTGGGATGTTACAGATCCTTCCCCCCTTAGAATAAATCTCGTCCCGAGATTGGCTAGGCTTAGGTGCTAAAGAGGTTGGGAAACTCGCTCTAAGATAGTCCTCACGTTCCCAAGTGGCTTCCTCTTCAGAGTGGTTAGTCCACTGGACTTTATAAAACTTGATCTTGTTCCTCCGGGTGAGACGAATATCTTCGTCGAGAATTTTGATGGTCTCTCACGATAAGTCAGATCATGGTTCAGGTCGATGGAGTGGTGGTCAATGTTCTTGAAAACGTCGGGTGGTCAGGAACTTCAAGACACTTCCGGAGCAGGGAAATGTGGAAGACATTATGAAATTCCGATAATTCTGGGGGCAACTCTAGCTGATAGGCTACTTCTCCACGACGGGCAAGAATCTTGAAAGGTCCAATATATCTGGGTGCCAACTTTCCTTTGACATGGAAACGTTGCATCCCTTTGAGTGGCGTCACCCGAAGATAGACAAAATCTCCAGGCTGAAAGGTGACGTCACGACGCTTGGGATCAGCATAACTTTTCTGACGGGATTGGGCCGTTTTGAGACGTTCACGGATAAGTTGGACTTGCTCCTCGGCTTCACGGAGGGTATCTGGTCCAAACACTTTTCCTTCTCCGGTCTCGGACCAGTTCAAGGTGTACGACACTTCTTGCCGTAAAGTGCTTCAAATGGGGCCATTTGTGATAACTATTGTTATAGGAAAACTCTGCAAACGGAAGGCAATCTTCCCATTTAGAGCCATAGGCTAGGACACATGCACGAAGCATATCTTCCAGAATCTGGTTTACTCGCTCGGTCTGACCTCCGGTCTGAGGATGATAGGCGGCTGAATGATAAGTGGGTTCCGAGGGCTTCGTGAAGAGCTTCCAGAACCGTGAGGTAAACTGCGTGCCTCTGTCAGATACAATCCTCTTAGGCACTCCGTGCAGGCTTACTATTCTGGAAATATACAAGTCTGCTAGCTGTGCTCCGGTGTGAGTGGTCTTGACGGGATAAAATGGGCAACTTTGGTCAGCCGATCAACGATGACCCAGATTGAGTCATGGCCTCGGTTTGACCTAGGAAGTCCGGTAATAAAATCCATTCCAATTTCATCCCATTTCCACTCGGGGGTCTTAAGGGGTTGGAGCAATCCTGCAGGGCGCTGGTGTTCCGCTTTAACTCGCTGACAGATATCACATTTGGCCACGAAAGAACCAATCTCTCGCTTCATTCCATGCCACCAAAACTCTCACGAAGATCTTGGTACATCTTGGTTCCACCGGGGTGGATCGAGTATGGGGTATCGTGGGCTTCTTTTAGGATCAGACCTTGAGTTCCTTATCATCGGGCACACATAGGCGTCCTTTGAATCTCAGAACTCCTTCAGCATCTACGGCAAAACCAGGTGCTTTGTCAAGGGGTATCTTCTTTTTAATCCCCTCGATACTCTCATGACCCTTCTGGGCCTCTTTGATTTGATCCAACAGGGTTGGGGCTAACTCTAGGTTGGCAAGGTATCCATGGCTAACCAATTCAAGTCCGAAATCTTCGAACTCCTTAAACAAGGCTGGTTGCTCTGCTTGGATTAGGGTATTCAGGGTGCATGGCTTTCGGCTTAGGGCATCGGCTACCACATTGGCTTTTCCGGGATGGTAATGAATTCCGACATCATAGTCCTTAATCAATTCCATCCACCTTCTCTGCCTCAGATTCAACTCCTTCTGAGTGAAAATGTACTTCAAGCTTTTGTGATCTGTATAGACCTCGCAGCGATGACCCACAAGATAGGGTCGCCATGTTTTCAGCGAAAACCACGGCTGCTAACTCCAGGTCATGGGTTGGATAATTCTCCTCATGCGGTCGCAACTGTCGGACAGGTACGACACAACTTTTCCTTCTTGCATCAGAACGCAACCAAGTCCGAGACGTGAAGCATCACAATACACGTCGAAACTCTTGGTGACGTCGGCATGATTAGGATTGGGGCTGAAGTCAGTCTCTTCTTCAGTTCTTGAAAACTATCTTCACACTTCTGGGTCCATTCAAACTTCTTATCCTTCTTCAACAACTGGGTCATGGGTTTGGCTATACTGGAAATCCTTCAACGAACTTGCGGTAATAACCTGCCAGTCCGAGAAAACTTCGGATTTCCGTCACATTGGTGGGTGATTTCCAGTCTAGAATGGCTTTGATTTTCTCGGGGTCAACAGAGATTCCTCCTCCTCGAGAACTGGCTCAGACGGCTCCTCCTCCTCGTCAACTATCTCCTCCTCGTCGTCCTCCTCCTCGCAGTCCATCTCCTCTAGGAAGTCCTCATCATCGCTGATGAAGGCACTGTTCTCCCTGCGGAGATCCTCGCCCTCCTCCTCCATTTCGTTCGCCTGCTGCTCCATCTGGTCTATCATCTCGTCCTGCTCTGCTACCTTCTTGCGGAGCTTGACGATAGTCCTCCTCTGACGGGCCAGCTTCAGACGGAGATTGTCATTCTCCCACTTCAGCTGGGTCTCACGGACTCGGGCATCGTCGACGGAGCTACGCTGGAAATGGACCTTGAGCCTAGCGTCGCGCAGGTTCTCCTGGGTGTCGTGAAGTAGAACCTCCATATCGGTGATGTACTCGCCGAAGAGAGTGTGCTGTGCGGTGTAGGTGGGGTTTCCCTCATCGTCACGTCTCCCGAAGTACTGGAAACGAGTGCCCACCAGCTCGTCCTTGTGCTCCTCACAAAGGCGGGCTAGCAGTCTCTGCATAACTCGGGTCAGACCATCAACCCAAGTAGAGTCCATCGTGGTGTAGACCAAGTCCCTGGAGCGGGGTGGCTGAATCCTCCCTCGGACGGACGACTTGATGAGCCAGGCCAGGTTCCCATCACCGAGGGAATCGACCTGGGTTCCCTCAAACTCTGGAACAGGGCGTCCCAAAGTCTGGCTCAACTCGTACAAGTCCTGCTCGAACATCAGCAGGCCATCCTTCCTAACTTGGACGAACTCGGTGACGTTGGGTGCCATCTACAAGTTTAAGCAAAATTTTACGTTAATTAAGTGACATGAGTACCAAATGTAAACTTAATGGAGGGACAAGTGTGCAAAATTTTAAGGGTTCAAGAGAAGATGACTCTTAATGAGTGTAAGGTTTTTAAATAAATGGGAAGGTTGGGGAGATAGGAAATTTTTTTTTTAAAAAAAAATACTTCACTTCTTTGTTTTTAGAAATTAACTTTTGTAACTCCTAGCTAACGCCCATGTTAACTAAGGTCTCCTAAAGTCAGGATGGCTCTGATACCAGCTCTGTGGGGACCCCGGACTAGCTGTCCGAAATACCCGATTATGCTTACCACAACGATCCCATGATCTGTCTGTCGTTGCACATAATCTGAACTGAATACCACAGTCTACATCCATACAATACCAAGTTTAAAGTCTTACAAACCTGGCCATACTGGCCTAATTATACATAGGTGCCTTCAGGGGCCAATCATCTTTATTCAGCGGAAACTACGATAGTAGAGCCAATCCATCCTATCAACACCCGACAGGCAGCTGACTTGTGAAGATCCTAGTTCGCATAGACGTCGCCAAACTCCTCTTCAACGTAGGGCTCCTGGAAGTCTGGCTAGGACAATAGCCAGGGACGAAACCGATATGAGTACATTTGATTGTACTCGCAAACTACCCCAACTTGAGTGAGCACTAGTTTTAGGTTTCGTTCTTAAAACTTTTATTTATTTAAAACATCTCTAAACTTTTACCGAAAAGGGGGGGGGGGTAAGAAGAGGTTTATAATTATCCTTTAAGAAATCATCGTTTTAGTTACCACACCAAACTCCACCTTCTTCCGACCATAACTCAATCATGGTCCTTTTTACCCTACAACCTTGTGCCAACTCATTGGTACAGGTATGCAACCTTTTTCCACTTCAATTTCCTTTCAAAACTCAGAATTTTATAAAAACTTGCACATGGTCTTAAGACAGCCTCCCAACTGTCCATATCCGAGGACTCGGCTATTCGAATAGTTTTACCCTCTGCAGAGGTAGCACGCTTTTCCCACACCCATCCGGTCACTCATCGTGTCAGCCACGTCCCGCCATACCAGAGGTATGCGAAGTTGAGTTCCCGGCCATAGCCTGTCCTTTGCTCATGCTAGTATAGGACCCTGCCTCTACGACACTTTCCATCGACACTTAAATCCTCAGAAACTAAGTGTGAGGACTCGTAGTTCTGCCCGGCGGACCCAAGGGAGCCCTTCAATCCTCTTTCTTCTTTACGCTCATACCGGCTTCCGGTAGACTTCTTTTAAGAGGACCCAGGTCAGGGGGTAGGTCCTCAGACCATCCCCTCATGGAACGAGGTTATCCTCGTTATTGAGGCATCCAGTACTAACACGAGCAAATTATATGACTACGCCCGTGCCCATATGGGGGTAAATGTGGTCGCACCGGTTATTGGTTGGTCGCCATGGTATTAGGACACAATGTGCACTTTTCCAAAACAACACCACCATTCTCCAACTTAATACCGACCTTTCGGCATTTCACCTTCATCCAAGTACCTTCAAAGGAGTTTTGAAAAACATTGTTTTTCCCATCCTATAGTTTTAAATAACTACCTTATACTTCTAAGTAGGGTGGCAAAATAGTTTTCATGTTTTTGAAAAAGGGGTTTTTCCAAAACATTGGTGTTTTTGAACAACTCCTGAGATTAAAAACAGATGTATATAAATGCAAGCTCAGCGAAGTAGCTTGCCTTGCTCTGCAAAGTGGTACTGGTCCTGGTCTTCTGGTTCAACAAAACCTTCTTCCTCGATAAATCCGTCAACGGTATCGTCTAAACGTTAAACAAGCAAAACAACCAATCACTACACGAGCTCAAGCATCATCACATCATTACCATCACAAATGCTACAAATAGCTACGGCATACAACAAACAACACAAGGTGGTTTCAAATTAATTGAATTAAACTTTATTTAATTAATTTTTAACTAAGGCAGAAACTAGTGGTACACCAATTAATTCACCAATTATTCTAGGTTGGTCACAAAATTTCAAACTAAAGTTCTATGGATAGCTACTGATGTGTAGAAGACAACCCAATTGGATTGAGGTCAATTGGAGTTATCAAACTCCCTACACATCTGTTTTGGTTCAGAAGGTTTTTAATCAAGTTTTAGCTACCAAACAAATTAGGTTGCTCCAAAATTTAAATCCTTTTAGGGATAACTAATCTTGGTTCCATGTGACCTAACAAAATTGGTTTTAGCTTAATTGGACCTACTATTAATTCACCCTAATTGGTTTAGTGCAGAAGGGTTTATTAAAGTTCAACCAAAGGCTAAGGATTTTACACTGCTCAATTAATTCTACCAAAATTTGGGGAGCTAAAGGATCCTACTACAAAGCTACCAAAATTGGTTTCAAGTGGTTTGGATTAATATAACTCCAGAAACAAATGGTTTGATGTTTCAAACCTTCTGGAGCATTTTTAACAATACATTTTTATTACTTAATTAAATGAGATGAGACCACTTTGGTGAGTTAAAGAATTTTATAAGCTTTCCAGAACATTTGAGTTTGTTCTATTTGGATTCCTAGAACTCGAGTTATTGAATTTCAAAACTAGGTCCAGTACTGAAAAGCAGAGGAGTTTGAAATTCGGAAAAACCTAATTTACTGGATAATGTTGAAAATCCTGACGGGTGGGGTCCGCTCGTCAGTGACTCAACGGAAACGTTTCGCGCGCGGGTTTAAGTTTAAAACGCTGACGGGTGGGGTCCACCAGTCAGTGACTACTTAATCGAAACGGTATGCTACCGTTAATCTCTAATCCTACGGCTGTGGATCGAAGACACGGCGGCGACCATTTCCTGGCGGTGCCGTGGCTCCGGCGACGGCGGCGCTCTCGATTCGCTCACCTGGGGGCTCGGTTGGTGGCGGAGATGACGGGGATCGACGGCGGAGGGAGTGGGGAAGCTCTGGGGTGAGTCGTGCGTGCTGGGACGGCTTCAATCGACGGCGGCGTGTTCAGCTCCTCCTCCGCGGCCGCACTCCAAGTCCGGCGATTCCTCCGCGGCGCTGCTGTGCACGAAACACGGGCAAAACGCGGCGGGTGAGCTAGGGTGTAATGGTGAGGCGAGTGAGGGACAGAGAAAAGGCAGGGGAAGAGAGGCACGACCTGGCCATGTTCGTCTTCTTCCTCGGTGCCGCAGCGCTCTGCCGTGCGTGTGCACGGTGGCTGCGATGGAAAAGCTCGCCCTCCTGGCGATGCTCTGGTGTGAGGGGTGTGTGTGGGAAGTGGTGGAGGTGTGTGGAGAAGAGGTGGTGCGGGGTGGGTTTTTTTAGCGGCGGAGGCGCTCGGCGCTCCACGGCTCGGTGGTGGGGAGAGGGAAGGAGAGGCGCTGGGTCCGGCTGAGGGTGCCAGAGAGGTTGCGGGGAGCTAGGGGGTGTCGCAGAAGCGGTCGGGTGGTCGAGGGGGACAGGGGTGGCGCGCGGGCGTCGATGCCGTGCTCGGCCGGCCATGGCGAGCGGCGTGCTCCTGCGCGTGCGCTGGGGTCGGGTAGGGCGCGTGCAGGGCAACCGAGGGGCAGTGGGGGCTCGTACACGACGCGGTGGTGGTGACGGAACCAGAGGGGCGAGGTGGGGCAGCGCGGAGGCGTGCGGTGCTCGCAGTGGACCTCAGCGTCGTCGCGTCGCTCGGCGTGCTCTGGCGCGGACGACGCGCACGCCAGAGGGCTCTGCGGCGGTCGAGTCTCGTCGAGCAGGAGCGGAGAGGGTTGGGTGGTGTGGCGGGCACGGCGCGGCGTCGTCTCGGCGTCGCGTCTGCTCTGTCCACGAGGCGACCCGTGCGGGTGCTTGCCAAGGACGGCAATGGCGTGGCGCCAGCGGCTTGCCTCCTCTGGGGTCAACGAGCGTGTCACCTCTCCATCCTTCGAGTGAGTGAGGTGAGGTGAGTGAGTGGAAGCTACTGGACTGCTTGATTGCACTGAATCGAGCTCCAATTTTGGATTGGATTTTCGGGTTAGAGATGAACTCAGTGGTGATCACCATGTGCTCGATCTAATTCCCGAACCAAGTTCAAATTTGAATTTTCTGAAATTCTTTCCATGGTTTGCTTCAAAATATTTTTCCCAAGGTTTGTGGTACCACTGGATTATTTATTCTTGAAGTGCATCTTGGTGTTCTTGATGGTTTTCCAAAGTTAAAGAAACATTTGGAATTTTGAAAATAGAATTTAGAATAGAATTTAAAATAAAAAGAGAGGGAAAAGGAGTAAGGATGAAATGAGAGGGATCACTTCTCTCCACTGAATTTTTGTTTGGAAGAACACTTTTGAAATCTCATTTTGAAGATTTAGTGTGACACTTGTCACATTATTTTTATTGTTTTAGCTCTTGTTTTATTTCTTTTCTTATCTTCAAGTAATTGTTTAGAGCAAACAACAACTCAAGCAAGCAAACACAAACAAACACACATAAAATAACAAAAGTTTTTGTTGGCCCACAAATTTTGACTAACACAGCTGGGTTACAATTTTGGGATGTTACAGTGCTGCTCTCGGGTTGCTGGTGACGCGCTGAGGATGGTATCGACGCGATGCTTTTGTCGGTCGTGGCCCAGCGCAGGTCGATGCGCCCCCGGACGTCACCAAGAGTTTCGACGTGTATTGTGATGCTTCACGTCGAAACTCTTGGTGACGTCCGGCATGATTAGGTGGTGGTGGTCGTCCTCGTGGTGCCTGATGACCCACAAGTATAGGGGATCGCAACAGTCTTCGAGGGAAGTAAAACCCAAATTTATTGATTCGACACAAGGGGAGACAAAGAATATTTATAAGCCTTAACAGATGAATTGTCAGTTCAGCTGCACCTGAAAATAGACTTGCTCGACACAGATTATCAGTAGCAACAGTTTTATAGCAGTAGCAGTAGTGAAATAGTAGCAGCAGTGTAATAAAGACAGCAGTAGTGATTGCAGTAAACAGCAGGATTAAAATACTGTAGGCATAGGGATGGATGAGCGGGCGCTGCATGGATAGGATGATTCATGTAATAATCAAGACAAGGCATTTGCTGGTAAATAATAATAAAGCATCCAAGTACTAAGTAACCATAGGCATGTGTTCCATATATAGTCGTACGTGCTCGCAATGGGAAACTTGCACAACATCTTTTGTCCTACCAGCCCGTTTGCAGCGGGGGCTCAAGGGAATCTACTGGTAATTAAGGTACTCCTTTTAATAAAGTACCGGAGCAAAGCATTAACACTCCGTGAACACATGTGATCCTCACATCACAGCCATCCCTCCGGTTGTCCCAATTGCTGTCACTTTGGGGCCTCGGGTTCCGGACAATAACATGTGTATACAACTTGCAGATATGATCTAAAACAATGATTATCCTCATGATACAATAACATGTTCAGATCTGAAATCATGGCACTCGGGCCCTAAGTGGCAAGCATTAAGCATAACAAGTTGCAACAATGACATAAAAGACTAACAACGGATACTAGGCACCATGCCCTAACAATCTTATAGCTATTACATGAACGATCTCATCCAATCCCTTCCATCCCCTTCAGCCTACAGCGGGAATTACTCACACATGGATGGGGGAGTCATGGATGGTTGATGGAGAGGCGTCGGTGATGACGATGGCGATGATCTCCTCCAATTCCCCGTCCCGGCGGAGTGCCAGAACGGAGTTTCTGGTCCCCGAAATAGGGTTTTCGATGGCGACGGAGCTCTGGAGTGTTTCTGGAAATATGGTCGAACCTCTTCGCGTTTTTAGGTCAAGGGGATTATGTAGTCCAGAGGGGGAGCCGAGGGCGTGGCCGAGTCGGCCTCACCAGGTGGTGGCGCGGCCCAGGGCCCACCGCGCCGCCACGTGGTGAGGGTGGCTCGCTGCCCCGCTCCGTCTCGTCTTCTGGCTCCGTGGGTCTTTTGGTGAAATAGGGGCTTCGCGATAATTTCCACGGATTTTCCCGAAAGTTGACTTTCTGCACAAAAACAAGACACCAGGGCAATTCTGCTGAAAACAGCGTTAGTCCGCGTTAGTTGTATTCAAATCACACAAATTAGAGGTAAAACAACAGCAAAAGTGTTCGGCAAAGTAGATACGTTTTGGACGTATCAGTGCCCTCCACCATTGTAGCGCGGGACCCTCCTTACCACGCCACGGTGCTTGCGGTGCCTCGCGTTTGGTACGCGCTCCTCCGCCTCTCCTGTTGGTTACTCTCTCTGCTTTCTCCTGCCGTCCCTGGTTGTGCTGTGATGTTTTCCTAGCTATTCTAGGGGTCAGTACTGCTCTGGTCCATCCTGATGTTGAACTGACTCGTAGTAGTGATGCTGATTAGTGATGCTCTGTGGGCCCACTAGTGATTTAGTGATTTGCATGTTCAGTTTTTGTTGGGACCTCCTTTTCTGGAAGCAAAGGTCTCGAAGGTAACATACTGATTTCATGAATTTGGATTATAGGTGCTGATTTAATAGGATAGTAAACATTTCCTTCAATTTTTATATTAAAATTCGGCATATGAATAAACTAATGAAACATTGTGCTAGTTAAGTTGGGAAAATCATATAGCAGCTCCAATTCCTATAAATTGGTTTGGGTCTATTCGGGTATAAGCACATAACTATGTAGTGAAACTCTGCTATTGTCCATTCAGGTATGGCCTGCTTTAATACCACTTGAGCTGCTTCCTGTTTGATTTAGCGATAGTGCATCTATTTTCTTAGTTTTCTCGGTTATTTGAGTTCGCAATTGAACCAGTTTGATAATAGGTTAAGGTACATTTTTCTTTAGAAATTGGCACATGTATCTTCTGTTTTCTGGTTAGATTATGTGACCCAGTCTATTCTTACACTTGGTGTTCTTACTTGAATTCAGAACACTTCTGATTTCTGTACTTATGGTAGAGGTTTTCTCTCTCTCAGTTCGACCCAATATTCAACTGGAACAATGCTAAAGAAGGTTCCCTGTTTCTTCCTTGATTTATTGCATGGAGGCCTTGTTAGCCTTTTCTTGTCAACCGACAGCCTTGCCTCTAGTTGTAAGCGGTCCTGAATCAGTAAGAGGATGGCATAGGAACTATTGGCCTAGCAATGGAGATTTTGAAAATTGTCCTGAACTCTACTCTGGCCTGCTTTCTGGAATACGACGTCATATCCACTTCGATAATTTATATATACTTTGCACTAAAATACTAGTAAGCTACTGCCTACTAAATAGTAATTACCACATGGTTACCTGTTAAATTTATAATCTAATCAGAAACAGTGTGGCTAGTTATTGGCATATATGACAAGTCTTGAGAATGAGCATATATGCTGGTGAGTGGCGATGATTTTAAATATTGGCATATGATTAGTTATTAGTTCTGTTTGTTTGCTTTCGTAGCATGAGTAAACTTAACTCAGTGCTGTCTAATTCATCCAAGAAACTGTCGTGAGATCTTTCTAAAAAGAAATGAACATATTTGACTCATCAGTTTTACCTTTCATTTGCATCAGTTAAGTCCTTTGCGCACTTGACTCTGGCCGTTGAAGTGCTGAATTACCCGCCACCTTCTGTGACAACATTTTGAAGAAAGGCTGCAGTGAAAAGCTCAGTGATGAAGCCATTGAAGATGCCCTATCCGATGTGATGGTGCGGTGATGGTGCTGCTGCTATGGTGCGGTGGTGGTGGTACTGCTGTGGTGCAGTGGTGTTGTTGCTGCTTCTACAGGTTGACCACAACCTCATCCAACTCACTCTTGCAGGTAAGCATTTGAATCGCACTGTATGAAATTGTATATCGCAACGACATGTAATAGTTACCTGCATTCTATAGTGTTCTTTTGATTGGACATTGTAGTGTTAGTGATGTACTTTCTTATTTGTGGTTCAGTTTTTAAGTTTTGGAGATATAGTAGTCCATTGGTTTCATCGAAATAGTACTTATGCTATAATGCTCAGGTAATTTTTGGAGATATAGTAGTCCATAAGTTTTTAAGTTTTGGAGATATAGTGAAGTACAACCTGCATTGCAGACTAATGGCTTGGTTAGGTTCTTTTTGGTGGTATTACATCATTGTGTGATTTCCATTGGGCTACCATTGTAATTCTTAGATTACGAAGGAATCATTTTCTCGTCCTTGTCTTTTAATATTCGGTATTCTCTAGTAAACATTCTTCTTTTGATTGTCTCTTTACTTGTTGCATGACAAGGCAGCAGATAAGAGTAATAAAATTACACAGCATTACATCCTTTGTTATGCAGCTGATAATAGTGTTGTGATGTTTTGTATGCAATTTCACGTAAATAGTTGTTGCCTGTGTCTACTCCTTATTGAAATGGTCGAGTCAAATTCTCTTAGTTTAGTTGATACATCAGATAAGGTGCAATGCGTTGTCCATGCACAGTTTAGTTGCCTTTATTCATTAATATTGTTGATCTTGCGCTAATTGTTCCCTTACCATTCTTTGATATAGCTAGCAGATGCCTTTTTTAAGAGCTCAAGGTGATGTTTGACATCCTGGGTCCAGACTTGATGGGCTAAGTTATAAAGTAGGATTACCCAACCTAGTGAATGTAGACAAGTAATTGTGAATTTGCTTTTACTAAGCAGAAGAATGACTGGAGAATGTATTTGATTACTTTCTGAATTCTGAAAACTTGTTTTTGTGTAATATGTGAATCATGTACTGAATTTTGAATCATGTGTTGAATTTCGAATTATGTGTTAATATGTATAATGTCTCTCTGAGTTTTGAGGCAGATTCTCGAAATGGATATTGTGAAGTTACATACTGTTGTGATGTTTGTACACTTTGATCTATATTGTGTTTTAAAGTGTGATCTATATTGTGTTCTAAACTGTGATGTGATATATATTGACTGTAGCTGATTTTAATTGTGTGCCCAAATGCATTTAGAGGAATTATCTAAAATTGCCCCAAAACAATTAGAGGCACTTTCTCAAACTGCCCTCAAATGTATATAGGGGTATATGAGATAATGCCCCTAAATTTATTTTAGGCACTTTCTCAAAGTGCCCCTAAATGTATTTGAGGCATTTGAGATAATGCCTCTAATATAATTAGGGGCACTTTCTCAAAGTGCCTTCAAAAGTATTTGGGGTATTTGACATAATGCTTCTAATTGTATTAAGGGCACTTTTGAAAGTGCCTCTAAATGTTAAGCTATTGGGGCACTTTTATAATGTGCGGGCAAGAGCATCTCCAGTCGGAGGCCTCAAACCCAGCCCAAACGTCCGGAAGGACAGCCCGGACAGGTCTTGGGCCAAAAAACCCCACCCAACCGTAGCCCCTATAGCCAGCCCAAACGACCGGGCGGTCCGGCACACCCCAAACCTAGCCCATATCTGGGGCGGGTTTGGGGCGGCCCGGACACGCCCGGACGTGTCTGCCCCTTAGTCGCTGACATGGCGGACCCACTACGGGAGGATGACCGTCGCCGCTGAAAGGCCAGCCGTCCGTGGAACCGCTGACTTCCGCCGTGTGGCACCTCCGTCCCCACAAATACCCCACCGACCGCAACCCTAACCTCACTCCACTCTCCTCTCCTCGCCTTCTCCGCTCTCCGGCCGGCGCAATGTCTTCCTCCTCCATCGACTGAAGCTCGGAGGAGGAGCTTTCCGACGCGGCGGCGCCGCGCCGCTCACCGCTGCCGGCCGCGGAGGAGGAGGCCTACGCCTTCGCCGTCGAGCAATCCTTGAAGGATGTCGGCGGATCCAGCGCGCCGGCGGCGCTGCCTAGCGGTGGCCAATGCAGCCGATGGTCCAAGCTTCCGCCGGCGCGGCGCCGTGCACATCCGGCGCCGTCATTTGCGGCTTCATCGGTGCCTACGCCACGCTCCACTCCTCCGATAAGATCTGCGCCTCCTCATCTCCGCATCCCGGTGCCCCCCGTCCAAGCTCCAGATGGATGGAAGATCCTGCCGGACGGGGCCGGCGGATGGCGGCTTCTTTCGAAGACCCCGCCGTCTTCGAAGCGGATGCGCACGCCGGAGCGGGCATTGCGCGCCGCGGTGAACGAGCCGGTGCCGCTGGTCGTCTTGGAGCGGTCGTGATGGACGCCCGGCGCCTCCGCCGCAAGAACAAGGCGATGCTCAACGCCGCCATCGCCGAGTCGAAGAAGGAGGCAGCGAAGAGCGACCGCGCGGCCAGGCTCATCGAGGAGCAGACCCACGTGGTCCTCGCCGCTCGCTCGAACAGCGGCAGCTCCTCCAACGCCGAACCGTACGCGGCCTTCGAGCTGCTGCGCCGCCACCGCCGCTCCGGCGATGACAAGGGGAAGGGGCCGGCGTGAAGGCAGTGAAGCGCCGCCGATGGCGGCGAAGGGACCGACGGACACAGAGGATGGCAGCGCCGCCGGTTTGCCCCCTTTTGTTAATTTTTCTATATAGTTTATCCGTTTGTCTGTAATCCGAACTATGAGCTCCGATCGAAGTATGCAATCCGTGCTGCATTTGAGCTCTGATGATCTACGTTCTTTAGTTTTACGTTGCATGGCTAGTATGGTTTTGAGGGTGCGGATATGGGGGGCATGGCTGTAGAAGCCCTTTTTTGGGGTTAGCCCGGACAGTGTCCGCGGACACTTTGGGGGCCAAATTTGGCAACTCCGACTGGAGATGCTCTAAAACCTTTAGAGACACAAGCATTAGTGGCATTTCTTAAAAGTGCCCTAATTACTATTGGGGGCACAAAATTAACATTTTGGGGCACTTTGAAGTGCCGCGAAAGCTTAACCGTGGTGTAGTGAGAGGTGGGCAATCTAGGTTTTATAGGAAGCATGCGGTTCGGTTTTGGTCGACGGAGTCTGATCCGGAGACGGCTTCTATCGTACGGACTGCGGAGGGATGAGTCTGAAAAAGAATCGTGGTCGGACTCCGATTGGAAGGTGGTGATCTAGGGCTGGGTGCCTACACAAGAGATCTCTTGCGCCGCCAGCGTTCCCAACAAGTCCAGATCAAGTGCTAGGCTGAGAGCAAGGAGTCGATGGCGATCGAGTCGAACCTCGCTGAGCTCGACCTCGCCGCTCTGGTCATGAGTGGCATAAAGGAGGGCTCTCCAGGCTTCACGTGAAGTATGATGGCGGAAGGAGGCAGGCCGTGCAGCAAGTCGCAGGAGACGGGGCAGAAGTGCGCGAAAAGGCTGGAGCCGGTGGACCAGGAGATGATCGACTGGTTCATGACGCGGCAGCCGGCTCCCGCCGTACTCCCGCGCATCGCATCCAGGCCCAATCTGAAGCAGGTCGAGCTCGATGCAATCCAGGCAGTGCAGGATCTGAGGGACTTTGAGTGGGACATCCTCACGCAGTTCAGCTCCCACGGCTTCGCCATGGCTTGGAATTGCGATTGCTACGACGACGAGGAGGAGGAGGATCTACAGGGTCCGCCTGAGTCCAGCCCCGACAAGGAGGTCGAGGTCGACCTCGCCGCTCTGGACATCCATTGTAATGACGACGAGGAGGTGGTGGTGTAGTGTGTGCCTCTGCTTGGAGCCTTGGACCTGCAGCTGCGACGAGTAGGAGGAGTTCTAACCCGGAATGTAATGCTATTCCGGGTCTAGTGTTATTAAGTCCATTCTACTGAAATATGTCTTGATCTGTTGTTGGACATTGTATTGTCTATGGATCGGAGCTGTATGTTTTACTATTGATCTGTTGTTGTTTCTCTCTGAATACCATCATCTCCTTTTGATGCTGCTGTGACGCTTTCACCGAATTGCTCGTTTGAGAGCATCTCCACCGGGGGCTCCAAATTCGTGTCCGGCACCCCCCAATCGAGGCCCAATTGGGGGTTGCCGGACATGTGTCCGGTTATTGGGGGTGCAGCCCACAGCGGCGCACCCCAAAGGCCCACCCCCAAACGGCGCTAGTTTTGAACATTAGATCGAACACCTCGCGGGCGCACGAACCGCCGACGGTTAACCGCCGCGTCGCTTCAGAACACGGCGGTTCATGTGGACGTGCAACCGCCGCCGCGTCGCTTCGGGGTTGCGTTCGCAGCAATATATCCATCCTCGCCGGCCGCCCGTCGCTCACATTCTCTTCGCGCACAACCGCCCACATCTCGCTCGCCATGTCGTCGCCTCAGAAGAAGGCCGTGCTGCCCGATCAGGAGGAGGAGAAGGAGGCTGTGGTGGTCGCCGATCAGGAGCAGCAGCCCGTGGTCGCCACTGATCAGGAGCAGCAGGCCGAGCAGGTGCAGGAAGACGACAAGGTGGAATAGGACGGCGAGCCCGCAACTCCATCCCCGGCACGCCCTGCGTTCTCACCGTGGGAACCTTGGTCCCCGTGGCCGTCCCGTGTGGCTGGCGCATATGAAGGACCGGCCGTCCCCCAGGCACCAGAACCGGAGTGGCAGCCGGGAACTCCAGACGCGGCGTCGGCGGACGACGGGCCTAGAACACAGCCCCCCATGGCTGACTTCGATGACGAGGAGTAGTTTTCGTAATTTCTAGTTGTAATCGTATGTAATAAGTAGATTCATGCATTAATCAAAGTCTCGAATAGTTCCGGCAATCAAACTGTTCAGCCGCGCCGGAATGGAAATAGCAAATCACGGCCATGACATAGTTTCGACCGCGTTGGAGAACAAGTATCCAATGTCGGTGATGATCCCGAAGAGCAAGGCTTTGATACCTGCAAAAGTAAACGGGATTAGGTTGAGACTCCAAGTGCAGAGTGTATAGTAAGTGGAAGACAGTTTTCCCCACGAGGGGTGACTCGAGGGTTTAATATCGAACTCTCGGGGAATCTGAAGTGGTAGATTTATCTTCTTATCCTTCTTTTGGTTACCTACAAAACAAGGTTAGATGTTTTGGTCCTCAACCTCACCTGTGGTTGTCAAGCACAAGGTGTAAGAATGATATCAGGATAGTTATGCAATGCAAACAAGAAATAAATATGCAATGATGGTGGATGCAATGATAAATGATATTTTTGGGTTTTTGAATGATGTATGCAAGATGAAAAGTATTTTTGTATTTTCGGATTTAATGATGGCTGAAAATAGAAAAGTGGTATATGGTGTTGGAAAGGTGTTTCTTATGATTAAAAATGGACTGGGGTTCATGGTTTCACAAATGCACTCTCTCTTTATAAAGTGGTAGACAATGGAACACACACAGTTAACATATGAGATTGCAACACAGGGTTTGATAACAAGTTACTTAGATATATGGGCATCACGTCCTAACATAGAGATCTTTTGGTTATTAACCTCTCTTATACTCCACCAAGATGCGAACTAAATCATAACACCTCAGTAATTAAGATAACTCAGAGTATAGCATTAAGTATCATGACATGAAGTGAAAATAAGAACATGCTAGATCTAGTCATGGAGTAGTGGCAATGGTCACGCCCACATCCCCGGTAGCATGGTATTTTAGTTTATCCCTAGTGAGGTAACAAAGTAAGGTAAAGATACCAAAGTGGATCGCAGAACTTTCTCTCACGTTCACTGCACTAGCCACCCCCCGTTACTCCAACTAATGCACACGTTCCCCCACACACGCTCTCATAAACATGCTTGATCAAAACAAGTACATAATATGCATCTATACTCATAACTGAAACAAACATTGCAATCTCAAACATATATTAACTCATAAAGATCCACCACAAAGGTATTACAACGGTGACCGTAATCATGTTCAGCAGCTCATACGGTGCTAATTAGTGAAGCTCAAGAGAGGAGAGATACATAAGTTACTTCCACAAACCCATAGTCCAGAGGTGGACTACTCCCTCTTCATCATGGAGACGGTGGAGAAGTCGATGGAGAAGATGGAGACCACGCCGGCAGCGCCCCGCCGGAGTTTTCCCCCTCCAATCTGCAGCTCCTGATCTCCGTTTCGGTGTTTCTGTGTTTGTGCGGCGCTCCTTCCAGAGAACGTCGGGGGACCTTTTTTATAGGTCAAGACGATGTCGGTGGAGAAGATCGAGGCAACGGAGCCACGAGGCCCAAATGGGTGGGTCCCACGCGGCAGTACCTGGCCGCGTGGGCCCCCTCGTTTGGCCCTCGGCCTCCGTTTGCTCGCTTCCTTCGCCCACAGGTCTTCCTTCCAAATATTGACGCCCGTAAATTTCCAGGTGATTTCGTTGACGTTTGGGTCCCTGAAACATTAAAATAAGAAAACGGGGTTTTCTGCCTGTGCAGGGTTAATTCCATAAAAATAGGAAATAAATGAATATTCCCAAAATCATTATAAAACATTGATATAACCCTTATATGATGCAAATATGATTGGAATATAAGCAATTAAAGTGCAAAGTTCATGTATGCATTTTACATGCATCAACATCCCCAAGCTTAATCCATGCTCGTCCTCGAGTATGAAGATGATAAAACTAACATGGACTTTGCAATTTAATACTTAACAATGATATCAAAGATGATTACTATTGCTACATATAGTCAAATGATTCATTCTTCAAAGGAGTAGCAATATGCAAATAGTTTATGAAGTGATATCAAGTATTCAAGACAAGGATGTTCATTGATAGTTCACAAAGTGTAACATGTAGCAAGTAATATGGAACACATGTATGCATAATGATAAGTAGAACATCCTACAATGGTCATAGAGTGTAGATGAAAATCTGAATATGATAGGTGTACACTTTGGAAAGATGTATATGTGAGTAGAGGTAAAGCATGCATAAGTTTCATCCAACTTCCAAACTCTTCTACTTAAGTTAATGATTGCAATAAGGTATTCATTGGTGTCAAGCTCTCATTGCCCCTATCATAGCATCTTGAATGATTAAGGTTAAAGTGAAAGCAAATATGAGTAGTGTGCTTGATAAAGAATGGGTTGAATGTCTCATGCCCCTTGAATACAAGTACTTACACCATGTGTTACTCAACTTGGGAAACAAAGCAAGTTCAATTAAATATCATTGTAAGCATAATAGTATCATCAAGAGCGTCAACTGGGGTACCTCTTGTCCCAAGATATGGAACAAGCCCATATCAAAATGACAAGACAAACAAACAAAATGAACAATCTCAACACCCTTTTTATTTACCATTTGGAATAGTTTTTTATTGCAAGGTGTATCACAGAAGGTTCACCATAGTATGTAAGTAAATTTCCACCATGAATGATGCATGGCTTAGATTAGCGGCCCAGGCGTCTCTCTAACCATTTACACAAACTCATTTAAACTCACTCTATTTCCACATTTATTTCAACATGATAAGCATCCATAGACAAAAGCACATGATATCAACTAAATGAGATGAAGAGCGTGTTGAAAGCTTGCCATGTGACAGCACATATGGGCTAACTTCCAACCCAAAACATTCATCAAGCCACAAACATCATAATCTTAATCACAATGGGTCAAGTTTTATTATGCAAATAAAAGAACATTGTGCATCAAGTTCGTGAGAGCTATATAACCAATTTTTTCCATTGCAATCAATAACATAAACATTTTCATTCAGAGGTAAGATAACACAAACAACATGTTAAACATACTCGGAATAGCATAAAGCCAATAGGTAGATATGGTGGACTCACTGGAATAACTTTGGTTGAAGGTGTTGGAAACAAGTTTTTGCTTGTTGGAGTTTTTGGGCTAGCAAAAGGGAGAAAGTTGACCATCTAGATGCATGCATGAGTGTCCATAGAACTAACTAATCCATGTTAAACCAAGTAAATAACAATCAGCACCAAAACATGAATAAGTGATAGCTCTACAAAAAGAATTTGCAAACTATTACTCATAAACAAGCTCATGAATCATGCAACTATATGTATCATTAAAAATCAAGTCAAACATCCCTTTTCCCAATCTTATAAAAGCATCCAACATATTTCAACCCATATTTCCAGTAGCTCTCTCATATATAATTGATAGTGTGGTGGTCTCTCAAGACTCAAACAAAAACAAAAAACGACGCTCCAAGTTTATGCGATAAAGTGTTTCGATCGAAAAACAGAAGTTGGACGTGTGCAAACCGAGAGTGTGTAGGTCCAGCGGGGTTGTCTTCACATCCCCAAGCTTATGGTCTTCACCATCCTTGGATAGCTCTTGGTGCATCTCCTCCAATCCCTGTGAAAAAACTTCAAAACACCGTTTCTCCCATCTCTTTTCTGTGGGGTGCATTAATAGTGATAAACAAATAGGTTCCTTGCTGCATATAATCCTTGAACAAAAATTCATATGACATGTCCAGAAAGTGTATAATGTTGTATGCCTACTCATAAACTCAATTGGATCAAAAAGATTCAACTTAAAAGCTCAAAGCATGCATCAAACAAAATGGGACAGAATCTGTCCAGAAAAACAGCAGCAGCAAAACGTATTTTTCTACCCTACCAAACTTTCTCGAAAAATTCCGAAAAATTCATGCATACAGAGGATGAAAAGTTGCAACTACAGTTCAAATATGAGCTCATTCGGAGTTACAGAATAAGAATTAAAAATCATACCGTGCACTGACTTGTGCAGGAATAAAATCTCCGAACGCTATAAGCAACTTTTTCAAACCAAAAAGGGTAAAACTTGGCACTTTATTAAAAACTCCAGAACCTAAACTAAAAACAAATCTCTTGTTACAGCAAGAGGACACAAAGAAAAATCACACATAAAAATAACCGGGTTGCCTCCCGCAAAGCGCTTTCTTTATAGCCATATAGCTAGGCTTCTTACTTGTTGTTTTATTGTGGACGAAGCTCATGAGGGAGCTTGAACTTTGGTGGTTCCCTCTTCCTTGGAAAGTGTTCCATGCACTTCTTGTGTGGAAACTGAAACTTTACATTCCCTTCCTTTGAATCAATGATAGCACCTGTGGTACGAAGAAAAGGTCTTCCAAGAATAATAGGACTAGAGGTTTTATTCCCCATGTCCATGATTAGAAAATCCACAGGCACAAAAGTCATATGTAACTCTACCATAACATCACTTACTTTTCCCAAAGCATGTTTAATAGAGTCATCAGCAAGTGCTAGTTCAATAGAGCATTTTTCAAGATTTTTCAATTCAAGCACTTCATATAGTTCTTTAGATAAAACAGAGACACTAGATCCTAGATCAAGTATGGCATGGTGTGTCTCTTTTCCAATAGTTACTAGTACCTTAGGTATCCACATATCCCCAAGCTTAGGTGGTATCATAGCCTCTTGGTTGTACCTAGCAATCTTTTCTTTCAAGACATGATTAGCAATATAAGAACCAAAACCTGCTTGGTTAGTGTTGATGGAAGGATCACTTGCAAATTTTTGTAAGATAGATATTAATTCATGCAAGCTACAATTTTCTAAGTCAAGCAAAGGATCCTTGACTTCATTAAGCATTTTAACTTCCTCAACTTTCTTTTCCTTTTTACCCAAACTTGTTGCTACAGGAACTTCTTCACATGTTTAAGAGATGAATCTTTTCTCAATGAATCACTAACTCGAACCAATTTTTCCTCAATATTGTTCAGGTAAACATCTTTTTCCAGAAATTCTTTCTCACAAATTCTCAACTTATGCATGACATTAACCAATTCATTGTTTATCTTTGGAATAATGTTTTCAGAATAAGAAACTAGTTGTTCAAAATCTTCCTTACTAGGTAGCTTTTCTAACTTAGTTTCAAATTTATCCTTTGATGAAGCAAGTGCTATTGTGGTGTCTTCCAACTTTTTCTTGCTACCCACAAAGCTACCAAAAATCCTTCTAAGTGTCATGGCTGCACAAGGTGGTGTTGACAAGACAAAACTTCCACCTGTAGCCCCATCTAAAGCATTTTGATACCAAGGATCTATTCCATAATAGAAATAAAGATTTAGCTTTTCATCTTCACAAGGTGTAGGATCTTCATAATGCATCCTATTAATTCTTACCCAAGCATCTTTTAATGTTTCTCCATGATATTGTTTAAAACTAGAAACAGAATTCCCTAGAGAACTCCCTCCTTGTTTGTTTCCAAGCACCATGATAGCAAGTTTTTTTTTGGTATTTTTAATTTTTTATGCAAAACTGAAATAAATATGATATGATATGCAATGACACTAACAAAACAAATAAATTGCTTTGTAAGTAAAGATGGATAAGATGGTGCTCACGTAGGTGCAACCTCCCCAAGCTTAGGTGTTAGCACAAGTTGGTGACGTTGACTTTGTTGTGAGATGAATGCGATGATGCACACCCTTGGATAAATCTCTCAGCTACGATTCCCCGGCAACGGCGCCAGAAAACGTCTTGATGATCCCGAAGAGCAAGGCTTTGATACCTGCAAAATAAACGGGATTAGGTTGAGACTCCAAGTGCAGAGTGTATAGTAAGTGGAAGACAGTTTTCCCCACGAGGGGTGACTCGAGGGTTTAATATCGAACTCTCGGGGAATCTGAAGTGGTAGATTTATCTTCTTATCCTTCTTTTGGTTACCTACAAAACAAGGTTAGATGTTTTGGTCCTCAACCTCACCTGTGGTTGTCAAGCACAAGGTGTAAGAATGATATCAGGATAGTTATGCAATGCAAACAAGAAATAAATATGCAATGATGGTGGATGCAATGATAAATGATATTTTTGGGTTTTTGAATGATGTATGCAAGATGAAAAGTATTTTTGTATTTTCGGATTTAATGATGGCTGAAAATAGAAAAGTGGTATATGGTGTTGGAAAGGTGTTTCTTATGATTAAAAATGGACTGGGGTTCATGGTTTCACAAATGCACTCTCTCTTTATAAAGTGGTAGACAATGGAACACACACAGTTAACATATGAGATTGCAACACAGGGTTTGATAACAAGTTACTTAGATATATGGGCATCACGTCCTAACATAGAGATCTTTTGGTTATTAACCTCTCTTATACTCCACCAAGATGCGAACTAAATCATAACACCTCAGTAATTAAGATAACTCAGAGTATAGCATTAAGTATCATGACATGAAGTGAAAATAAGAACATGCTAGATCTAGTCATGGAGTAGTGGCAATGGTCACGCCCACATCCCCGGTAGCATGGTATTTTAGTTTATCCCTAGTGAGGCAACAAAGTAAGGTAAAGATACCAAAGTGGATCGCAGAACTTTCTCTCACGTTCACTGCACTAGCCACCCCCCGTTACTCCAACTAATGCACACGTTCCCCCACACACGCTCTCATAAACATGCTTGATCAAAACAAGTACATAATATGCATCTATACTCATAACTGAAACAAACATTGCAATCTCAAACATATATTAACTCATAAAGATCCACCACAAAGGTATTACAACGGTGACCGTAATCATGTTCAGCAGCTCATACGGTGCTAATTAGTGAAGCTCAAGAGAGGAGAGATACATAAGTTACTTCCACAAACCCATAGTCCAGAGGTGGACTACTCCCTCTTCATCATGGAGACGGTGGAGAAGTCGATGGAGAAGATGGAGACCACGCCGGCAGCGCCCCGCCGGAGTTTTCCCCTCCAATCTGCAGCTCCTGATCTCCGTTTCTGTGTTTGTGCGGCGCTCCTTCCAGAGAACGTCGGGGGACCTTTTTTATAGGCGTTTTTAGGTCAAGCCGATGTCGATGGAGAAGATGGAGACCACGCCGGCAGCGCCCCGCCGGAGTTTTCACCCTCCAATCTGCAGCTCCTGATCTCCGTTTCTGTGTTTGTGCGGCGCTCCTTCCAGAGAACGTCGGGGGACCTTTTTTATAGGCGTTTTTAGGTCAAGACGATATCGGTGGAGAAAAGATCGAACGCAACGGAGCCACGAGGCCCAAATGGGTGGGTCCCATGCGGCTACCGTACCTGGCCGCGTGGGCCCCCCTCGTTTGGCCCTCGAGCCTCCGTTTGCTCGCTTCCTTCGCCCACAGGTCTTCTTCCTTCCAAATATTGACGCCCGTAAATTTCCAGGTAATTTCGTTGACGTTTGGGTCCCTGAAACATTAAAATAAGAAAACGGGGTTTTCTGCCTGTGCAGGGTTAATTCCATAAAAATAGGAAATAAATGAATATTCCAAAAAAATCATTATAAAACATTGATATAACCTTTATATGATGCAAGTATGATTGGAATATAAGCAATTAAAGTGCAAAGTTCATGTATGCATTTTACATGCATCAGTCGGCCATCAAAAAAAGGTTCGACCGCGCCGGAGAACTAGTCTCCAATGCCGGCGCCCCCACAAAAGACGCCGACGCCCCTGGGCTAGAGCTGCTTTGGCTCATGGCGATCAACATCTCGGCGGTATCACCAACCGCCTTGTCCTTCGCCTTCAGTCGCCTGACTTGCCAAAGGTGGGAAGCGGCTTTGCGCAGGTCGACCTGGCTCAGCGGCGCCGTGACCACCGGCACCGCAAGCTTCCGCGGCTCCCGTTTCATCGACTTCTTCTTCGGCCCCGATGACGCCGGCGGCTTGCGACCCCCCTTGGGTCCCTTGGGTTTCGAGAGGCCGACGGAAGGCTTTGCCGGCATGGTGGCGGAAGGTGAGGAGGTCGCGACGGCGGCGCAAGGGTTTGGGAAATGGAGGGAAGATTGGGAATTTTGCCGCCGGGGGCGGCAATGTAGAGGAAGAGGAAGTGGGTGCGGGGCGCTGTCTCTATGATGGGCGGGCCACCCCTGTCAGAGCCCATGTCCAGCACCCCCGAGAGGGCCCTTTCGGGGGTGCCGGACATGAATTCGCTCGGGGCCACCCTTGGGGGTGCCGCTGGTGGGTGATTTTGCCGTCCGGACCCCCATTGGGCCTTTGGGGGTCACTTGGAGGCCCCCGGTGGAGATGCTCTGATTTTAAGTGGCTTAATGTAATTCTGAGTTCGCAAATTGTGTCGCTTGCTAGATAAATTCTAGCGCGCGTAGGACAGTAGTCAGTCCGGCGACAGTCATTCGCACACATGAAAGCAAGAGCATCTCCCCGCAGAACCGCGATTGCTGCTGGGACCCCCAAACTATTAGAGTTTCTATGGTAAGTATGTACCAACTGTCTGTTCTATTCAGTTTACTAACTTGCTGAAATTTCCATCTCTTTTGAAGAAATAGACTTTCGCCCTTCTATATAAATATAGCAACCACACCGAACAAATTTGAATCCACTGCTGGGGTCAAACGGCACATCCAAGCCCAAAAGAAACGAAAGAGAAAACAAGGCCGACATCGGCGGATCAACGAAAACGAAAATGACTCGCAACCGCTGCGTCCTCTCCGGAGTATTCCCACCACGATCCCAGCACTCTGAATCGCCGCGTACCAAGCAGCACCTCCAAGAAGGAAGGCGACGATGACGACGATGCTGCCCGGACAGGTCCTAGGGTTTCCCCCAGTACGCTCTGAGGTGTGGGGAAGAGGTATACCCGGCGTCCTCCAGGAAGGAAGGGTGACACTCTGAAGCGTCACCGCGTCGGTGCCAAATGGCAGAGATTTCTCCTGACCCCCAAAAAACCACATCCCGGACAATCTGTAGCGCTCCACCAATCTTGCCTTGCCGGGCAGAGATTTCCATCTCTTTACATGTACAGGTCTATCCTTATCTACTTCGTTTCTTCTTTTTATATTTTGAGACTAGGTAGGGAGCCTTGCCGCACGCTTACCTGCAAAACGGCGGGCAATATGTAATGAGCAAACATTTTAAACGGGCATCTTGCCAAAATCATATAGTATAAATATAAACATTGAATTGTTCAGAGGTACAACAGATGCTGATTAATTGGTTCTGACTATCAAAGATCAAACCTTTCGAAAAACGACTTGGCAATCAGAAAACCATTTTGGCAATTCTCGGTAAGATAGGTCAGCGCTGGGACCGTGGATTTGCATTGTGAATTTGTGATCCGTGTATATGAGAGCTGCACTTGAGGTGCAATTGCTGATGATTTTTTCCTATTACACATGAAATTGGTAAATTGCACACACAAATTGCACACACAATTGTATAAACTTAGGAACCAAGGCCCACAACAAAATGTGCATATAGTCGGCGTCCATGAGATTTAGCAACCTCGGCAGGAAAATTGGTGCTGGTCCTAGAAGAATTTAACAATATAGTGGAACTATTTTGCTCCCGGAAGAGTTAAAAAAAGACCCGCGCGATGGGGCAATCGGGGTCGTACGTTTTTTTGCGATTTTTTTTTTGAACAGTGGGTCGTATTTAACTTGGAGATGGGATCCGATTCGAAGGTGTTGATCTAGGTTTTGGGTGCCTATACATACTCCACATAAACTCATGCGCTACCACCGCCCCCAACAACTTCAGATCGAGACACGTACATCATAGGTTGAGAGCAAGGAGGAGATGGCGAGCGGCTCCGACATTGTCTCGCCGGCCGGAGCGCTTGACAAGAAGGACGCGATCCACGGTGAGTACGGCCCGTTCGACTTCTTCGACGTTCTGGACATGCTGGCTGAAGAGGGGATCAACATCAACATCGACGACGACGGAGACCTCACCGGCGGCGAACCCAAGGCCAAAGCTGCGGCTGTGGTGAAGAAGCATCCGGTGGGGTGCAGGCAGAGGAATGTGGTGCGGCCCTTTCTGCACGTCAACACGGAGCTGGACGAAGATCTTGGCCCTGAACTCCTCAAGTACAGGGCGATCTTGAAGGAAGTTGTGGACAAGATGCAGGCCGAGGCTGAGGCCGGGCGCCTCGAGTACCTCAAGAACGCGCGCTGAGGATACTTCTTTCTCTACTATATTGATTTTTATGCTTGGCCGTGAACTTCCCGCCTGTGCTAATTAATATCATGTTTGCTAATCGTTGTAAAAGTTTGATGACGATGTGATGTTTATTTACCAACTTATGGTGGTGTTATATTGTGTTCCTGACCTTTCCCATTATTAGAGCATTCTCCTGTTCCCTAGTACTCTCTCCGTTTCAATTTAATTGACTTGCTATGCACCACATGTGGATGTATTTAGGCATGTAACATGTCTACATACATCCACATTTGGTGCATAGCAAGTCAATTAAATTGAAACGGAGGGAGTACTGTCTATACCTAATGTTTCCCCTCATACTAACTGCTTTCGAAAAAGTTTATGAACTCCCATAAGATGTGGAAGAGCTGCTTCCTTTCTTTGCATTATGTGAACTCTAGCTTTATTACTAATCAAGGTTTTGAACGTCTCCTTGGAACCGTTTTGTTCATCTTTGAACTCAACATTGTTGAATAATATCAGTTGTTAGTTTTTTTTACCCAACACAATTTACGCAGGAGCGATGGCGCTTTGTGCTGCCCACACGTAAAGAATGAGCAATTCGTTATTAGCTGGAGGTGTAAAACTTCATTTCGATTCTTGTGCTTACCCCCTTCCTCCTCTCATCGGCTACCCGTGCTAAGAGCATATAGATGTGCTCATATTATGTTTGTTTACAGGCTTTCGGACACCATGTTTGGACTAATGGGGTCGGTTGTCATTTGTTAATGGCACCCCCGAAACGGACTGGTGCCATTAAGAAATTTCAACCATTCAAATTACACACAAACCAACCAATTTAGCTAATTAAATATACTAATATAACATAGTTCAAAATAGAAACTAAGACTAATTTTACTAAATTTAACTTAACCCTAATAAATGAACTACCAACCTTCATTGCATTCGATAGCGGTCGTGACGGTCTACATCCCCCTTTTCGGCTTAGTGCGTCATTTGCTGAGTTTTACAAAAAAAACTCAGATTATATGTTTTTGCCGAGTTCCACGTGTCAGACAATCGACAAATATCTTGATGCCGTCCAACCTTGTGCCAAGACTATGGTACGCAAATCTGGTAGCGCGTGAGCAATTGGATAAGTAGGTAAAGATACTGATCAAAATAGTAGATAACTTTATCAAGATAAGAAAAGAATAATCCAATAGTCTTCGGGAGGTTGTACATATATAAAATTTTGCTATTTGAATCATGTACCGATTAACCAAACACACAATGAGGGTCTTAAAATAATACAACCACGACATGAACATGAAGATATGATGTAAGTTTCCAAGTTAAATGTAATATGGTATCGGCTAAAGATAAGCAAATTCTTGACACCTCCCAAACAAAACTGAAAAGGGAATCAGTGTGACAAACGACATCTATCATGAGATGAGACTATTATAAAAATAGCTGAAGACTTCCTCAATATGAGAAAAAATAAAAAAACAATTGCTTTTGTGAGGTTGTACATAATTTTTTATCATGTATTGTTCAACATATATGTAGCGTAAAACCAAACCAACAGGAATAGTACTAAAACAACTGAACGATAACATAATCATTCGACCTGAACTTGAAGATATGATCTAAATCATAATAAAAAATAGTTAAAGATAAGCAGATTCTTGACACCTGACAAGCAAAACTGGAGAGTGAATCCATGTGAAAATAACATTTAACTTGAGCTTAAGCCATGCTTGATAGAACAAGGGATCACAACCCAGCAAAGATATGATAACGATTTATACTTTACTTAATACATTTCTTTGTAGTTCATCCGAGAGAGTTCATTTGAGGTAGTTCCTGTGAGCAGCTGAAAACTTCACCATGAAGGAAAAAATAACTAATAATCCTGACCAATTTATACCCAAGTTATTTCTACAGCAAGGTCGATGCCATATGAACGGCATACACAAAATTTGACGGAATTGTTTGCGAACATGTGACAATACTATGCATATTTTGGGTCTTTTTGCGCTGAAGTAATTTCATAGAAATTTTGGAGGATTTTGGTTCATAAGAATTTTTCTAATGGAATCCATTTGGTTCATGGGACTGCGCCCATAAAATCTCTAAGAAATATATTCTTATGTGCCCTATTTCACATATATATCAACATGAGTTCAAGTCTCATTTTATTTTTCCTTTAGAAAGTCCAATTTATTTCTTTCTATCTAGCTCTACTCTCTCTTCTCATTTTTACAAAATTCTTGTTTTTGTTTTCTATGCACCATAGAAAGGCATCTCTACAAAATTCCCATGTTTTGAAATCATGTATGAATTTGAGTGCATGACATCTCAATCCTTTCTTTTTCTTATTTCTATGTTTTGAAAATCCTGCAATCTCAAGATGCCTTCGTTTCAAGAATACATGGATTTTCAAGAAAATGTGGTTCAAACGGAAGGGAGGTACTGATTTTGGGTATGGTGGGGGTGCAACAGTAGATGGTTCAGCAACCTGCCGCTAAAACACCGCCGATGCTGGTCCGCACCTTAATTTCATCCGCTACACCTTAAATACCCATCAGAGTGTCCTCACGGGTCGCACATGGTTTATCTGTACACATCTAAAGCGGTAAAGAGACACACCGCAATCGCTAACTCGATGGTGAGCTGGCGGAGGCGATCAAAAGAAAACAAGGGTGCAGTCGCCATCTATGGGAGACAGTCAGGTGAGCGAAAATACGTTAATACCAGCGCACCCGATATTAAAAAATAGTAATTCAAAAAAGTTCATAAAAATCCGAAAATTCAGTCGGGAAAACATGATCAAATATTGTACTCGTATAAAATATTCCCCATAGAATACTTCAATTTCACCTTGGATCAAAAAATTGCTAAAAAAGACACTATATAGACGCTATATTAATTATAGATTTATCTTTTTCCGTGATTTATGTGAGAATCATTTCATGACCAAACTTTTTGTACGAATTCAAAACTTAATCCGGAAATGGTTTCCAAAAAAAAAAATACTGGTACGGGAAGTAGAAACCCGGAGAGGCGCCATGGTCTGCGCGAGTCCATGTGTAAGAAGGAGAGGACACGCGTCGAGATATGACTGGTAGTCAAGGGATGGGTGAGTCTGAAAAAAATTCGCGATGGGGCAATCTGGGTAGTACTCGGAGATGGGATCCGATTCGAACGTGCTGATCTAGGGCTGCGTGCCTAGCTATACATACCCAACCAACACAGACTCCTGCGCTACCACGCACGCCCCCAACAACTACAGATCGAGATACGTACGTCATAGGTCTAGAGCAAGGAGGAGATGGCGAGCGAGCCGTTTGTGCAGGGTCCGCTTTCCGGAGTGCCGAGCAGCGGCGGCAACATGGCCAAGCATACGGCGGCGGCGAGCTGCTCCGACATTGTGTCGCCGACCGGAGCGCGTGACAAGGAGGAGGCGACCCACCGCGAGTACAATCTGTTCGACTGCTTCGACGTTCTAGACATGCTGGCTGAAGAGGGCATCGGTGACCTGGGGATCTAACCGGCGCCGCGCCCAAGGCCAAGGCTGCGCCGGCTGTGGTGAAGAAGCATCCGGTGGGTTGCAGGCAGAGGAACGTGGTGCGGCGCAGGGTGTGCCCTTCCATCGACAGGGACCTCTCCGAAGTAAAAGACCCCCGAATTCGCGCTTCCAAGTCCTGGTTCAAGGAGTATCTCGACAAGAAACGGGATGAGGCTGAGCGCAATCGCCTCGAGTACCTTAAGAACGCAGTTTAATTAAGCAGTATCACAAGTACATTATGAACTCTCGTTTAAGTTTGTATCCATCTCCCTTAGCTTATTGTGTATGTCAACAACGCAGTTTTTTTTGTTGTTGAAAGAAATCAACAAGGCAGTTCAAGGAGTATCGAGGACAAACGCTCTTGTATGTTGGGATATCATGTTAATTAGCAACGAAATTTAACCTGAACATGAGCCATGCTTGATTGAACCGGGTTTATGCCGAGCTTTTCAGTCAGTGCAATTTAGCGTGCCATTGTAAAGCCGGGGTCTTTCGACTGCCATAAGAAACACTCAGCAAAATTGCAAACATGACTATATGCCGAGTGTTTGTATACGCGACACTCAGCAAAAAGGTTGCCACACGGGCACCTACAGTCCTAGAGAAAAGTGTCGTCGCGAAGAGCTATGCCAAATGCCACCTCAGCTGCAATCAGAGAATATAACTAAGCATTACTTGTTTGCCAAGTGCATCTTGGCATGACACTCATCAAACATAATGTTTTTTTTTTGGTGCCTGAGCCCGCGACTCCTCCTCGCACGTCCCGCGACCTCACCTAACCCTAGCCTAGCCGCCGCCGCCGTCGGCGACCGGCCCGCGGCCGCCTCTCCCTCCTCCCTCACCCCCTCCTTCCTCGCGCGGCCGCGCCGCCCCCGCGGCGGCCGGCCGCGGCCTCAGTCCTCCTCGCGCCCGGGAGCTCCTTCCCGCCTCCCCTGTCGCCGCCGTCGGCAGAGACCACCGGCGTGGCCCGGTCGGCGCCGGCGGCGGCGGCGTGTCTTCCCCCGCGGCGGTCTTGGAGGAGGCGGGGCTCCTCTTTCCGGCGGCGGTGCTCTTAGGGCGGCGGCGGTTCGGCTCCAGGCCGAGTGGCGGCGGCGCGGCGGCGATCTCGTGGTGCTGTGGGGCGCACAGCACGGCGGGGCGGCGGGTCTCTGCGGGGCGGCGCCAGATCTGCCCTCGGCCCAGATCTGGGCCCTACGGGCCCCATCTGGGTTGGGCGGGCGGGCCTGCCTGTGCTTGACCTGATCTGCAGATGGAGGCGGTGGTGTTCGTGCAGGGGTGCAAGCAGCGACGGCAGCTGCCCTTGTTGCAGCGTGGTGGCCGGCTTTACGGGCCCGATTCGGGCCCGGCCGGACCTTCTTGGGACTGGCAGTGTGGACGGACCCGATTGGGACTGGTGTGCTGTGCGACTACGTCCGGTCGACTACCGCCTCAGGCGGAGGCGGTGGAGGCAGTTCCCTCCCGCGCGGCTGTGGTACTGCTGACCCGAGTCGAACTACCCCTTGCTTCCATCTTGCAGACCTTGTGCCGATTGCTTCGGTGAGACGACGATGGCGGCTTCGTAACCGTGGTGGCGCTAGTTGGCGGGCGGCGAGTCTGAGATGACGAGGCTTTGGCCTTGCGGGGCTCATATGCTATGGATCGCCCGGGTCGTGGATAGGGTTTTCGGGAGAAATCCTTGTTGGTTCGTCCGACACCGACGCGATGTCGCCGTTGGGTGACATCGTTCCTTCTTGAAGGGCGTCGTGGCTACCTTCCATCCACTTCTCTCGGTGTGCCGGGGAAAACCCTAGGACCGACGTGTCGGTCCGGGTAGCAGCGATTGCTTTCCTTCTTGAAGGTGCTACTTGGCACTCGACGATTCGGCGCTACGAGCGTGGTGGTAATTTTCCGGAGAGGCGCAACGGTTGCGGGTCAACTTAGTTTAGTCTTTCCATCTATGTCTCCATTTCTTTCTTTCTTGGGCAGTGTTTGCTGTTGGCCCCAGCAGGTGTGGTGTTGCGTTTGTATGCGAATTTGTATGGTGATTGTTGCTTTATTTATAAAGCGGGGCGAAAGCCTGTTTCGTGGAAACATAATGTTTTTTTTTTCTTCGTTCTGTTTATGAAAAAAGAAAATGTTTCCCTCCCCCTCCCCCGCTCACTTTAGAAAAGTTCGGCAAGAATTTTTTTGGGAAAAGGTATGGTGGAAAAAATCGGCGGAGGGTGAGGAGAAAAAGGCCCGGCCGACCATTGTAAACCCAAATTTCCCATTTAAGTTACCCATCTGTCTTGCCGAGCCCCTCGTCAGGCTAGCATGGACACTCAAATAGCTTTTCTGGAGAAGATGTTGAGGCATAGCAAGCACGATTTCCGTTGAGGGTGGCCATTGCGTGTTGACCATCACTCCCCGCATGGTCGGGCTAGACGAGTAAATGGCTAACAGTCGTCACTACTACCTACATAAGTTTTTTTTTTTTTTTTTTGCGAAAATACTACCTACATAAGTTATGTCTACACCAAGGTCTCACCTCCAATATGAACTGCAAATACATAATTTGATGGCAAATTTTCTGAACACGCCAAAATATTTTGCATGATTTCGTTTCAGAAATAAAAAGTAAAATGTGGTTGAAGGAGGTAGGAATTTGAGTTCGGTGCGAAAGGGTGTGGTTTGGCTACACAATAGATGTTTCATCAACGGCATGCCGCTAAAACACCGCCGATGATGCCCCCTTACTTTCACCCCCAACGGCTTTAACAGCCCATCTGAGCGACCTCGAAGGGTCCCGCGCATGGCCGGTTTGTCGGTGGTTATATGTACGCGTCTGGACAGGAGAAGAGCTGCACCACAATGGCGCGATAGGATATAAAACAATGAGAAGTGAGGAGGCGATCAAAAAAGGAGCCGTCGCTGTCGTCGGGGAGGGCATATTCCCATTTGTAGGTGTGGTCCATCATCATCATCCACGGTGTTGGATTTTTGTAGGGAAATTCATTAGGAATTGGCCCAATACACGTGTGGCCCATCATCATCCATGGTGTTGGAATTTTTAGGGAGCGATGAGTCTGAAAAGGAATCGGGCGCGAGACGGGGCAAAAAGCCAATAAGGGTTGGAGTCGGATTCGGATTCGAAGTTGGTGATCTAGAGGATTGGGTGCCTATACATACCGCCGGGCGTGCGCTTTCTCCCCCACGAAATCTCTTGCGCCGCCACCGCTCCCAAGTCCCAACAAGTCCAGATCAAGTCGAGGAGAGGAAGAGGAAGGTGGAGATGGTGAACGAGCCGCTTTCCGGGGCGCCGGTTTCTGGCTTGGATTCAAACAAAACAGAGTTTGTGAAGACCCTCACCCCTGAGTCCAGCCCCGACAAGGAGGAGGCGAACCGCGTCGAGGTCAGCCTCGCCGCTCTGGACATCCATGGCGAGCCCAGTTACATGGTGGTGAAGACTGGAAATGGCTACAAGGTCAAGCATACGGCGGTGGCGAGCGGCTCCGACATTGTGTCGCCGGCCGGAGTGTGCGAGACGGCTAAGGATCTGGTGCCAGCGAGCGACTGGAAGACGACAGCGTTGGCAGCGCTCGACAAGTGCTGGGTTGTTGCGGCGTCGAGCAGGCAGAAGTCGATGCGGGAGGCCGCAGCGCGCCACTATGCCAAGAAGGAGGCGGAGGCGGGGAAGAAGCGAGCCATGAGGAAGAAGCGGTTGAGCCAGGAGTCCGTCGACTTACTGCTCGCCATGGCCAAGCTACCACGCCCTGTCCTCCGCGTCGACCACGAGCTTATCGACAGCTTGAAAACTTTCACTCCGGAGAGGCGGGAGGAGATGCGCGCAGCCAAGACCATGGCTATGGTGAATCTGCAGGCGCAACGGGACTGGAAAGATGAACTCGTTAGGAGGTACCACACCTATGGCTACATAGAGATTGAGGTTGATGAGGAGAGGAGGACAGCGACGATGACAACCTCTGCCTCTGGGACTGGCGGGTCAACAACTAGTCAATCGGTCTGACATCATAGAGGGATGCTGTTGGTCTAAAGTTTGGCGGTTTTGTGTAGCCTAAAATAATATAGGGAGATTTAATTTGGCTCCCGGTGAAAACACAATTTTAAAATTTCAAAAATATCCATACAAAAATTCACGCATAGAACTCGAAATTCCATGTTTCGCAAAAAAAAAGAACTCCAAATTCCATAGGCATAAGTAAAGATTTGCGAGAAACTGACATTTTTTGTACCATTGTACAGAAGAGATAAAAAGATGTTCCATGGAATGCCTCATTTTAGCACCAATTTTTCCTAGTTTTTCATAAGCAAAATATTCGACTTTTCGTGTAACAGTTTTGTGAACACATAGATGTGAAGATGTACCGCGTCTGGCTCGTGGCTGGTGTACCCACCAATTCTTGCTGTTCAAGATTCAAATTGTAATAGCAACCATAATATCCAAAACTTAAAGTGTAGCTCGGGCCACATGTAACTTAATCTTTTAATTTTGAAAACAACAATTAAAGTTTAAAACTTCTAAGAAAAATCTAGAAGTTCATAATGATGTATTTTATCAACATGCAAAATCTTAACTCGAAACACCTTGAAATTTGATACACACAAAGACAAATCTAAGAAATTTGGAGGTTCCGATTTGGTACTATTCAGTACTTTAGATCGACACTTTTATCATTTTATACAGCGTAGAATACAATGTATTTCGTGGCGAAAATTTGGCTACACATCGATTTTTTTTCAAAAGTTTATAAATTTTAAATGTCGTTAAAAATCAAAATAAATAGCTACATGTAGCATGGGCTACACAACGCTGCACTCCCATAAGATGGTGCTCGACCTCGAAGCGTAGGCTGCCGCTCTCGACACCGCCGGTGCCGACCATGCTTCAGGCCTCGATGAGCGCCCGCAACCTATCGCGATGGATGTGTTCGTCGCTCGTGAACCTAGCGGCGCTGAAGAGCTCGAAGAAGCGCACAACCACGACGTGTGATGACGAGCGGGTGCCGAGCTGAACGAGGAGGCGGTGTAGTGTCCGTCGGTCGGATCCCTTCGAGCATCAAGCGAACGCCACAAAGGTAGACGACGAGGCTGCCGCACAGTCGCCGCCCAAACTTCTGCTTGAGTTTTGCCTACAAAAATGAGTAATAGTCATTTTCTCCAACACCCGATTTCCTCGCTTTGTGGAACTCAGTTTTATCTATTCGAGTTTTGGCTGCTGCACCCAAACAGGATTTTAAGCCCTATTTGTTTCGGCTTGAGCTAGAGCTTCTACAGTTTTACCTCCATAAAAGCACCAGCCTAGCCCAACACCTTATTTTTTAGGTCGGGCTTAGTTAAGCGCTTGTTGTATTTTCACTACAAGCAGAGAAGCACGTCCGGGGCAAGTTCCCGCAGCTTGGAACTTAACTAAACGAATCGATACGTACACCTGCCCCTCGAATACTATTTATTTACGATGGAATGCCCCCGCAAGCAAACAACTGAGGCTACCGACCCTGCACCAAATCGCTAGGCCATTCCCCCCAACTCGAACATCTCAAAAAAAAAAAAATACGAGAGATATAGGAGGCGGCTAGGATTTGAGGCCGCCGCCGGCCTCCACCTATCCCTCCGCGACGGAGCTCCCCGCCATCTCCTCCCCGCGTTCTTGCTCGCTGCCACCCCCGCCATAGTGAAGGACCTCTGCCATTTCTACAAGAACTAGAGACTATGTGTAGCACTTCGCAACAAGGATTTGACTTCCAAACTTATGATAAACTCGTTTTATTTGTTCGTGATGTATTGACTATCTCCTGGATGTGTTATGTTAACTATGAAAGTAGGTTATAAAAATCTGTTGGGGGTTGAGCAGACATTTTGATCGGAGATGTGTAGCTTAGCTTGGTTACATCGGCTAGACATCTATTTTGTACTTAACTAATCGTAATATGAGAACCTCATTTTATTTTGTCGTCATGTATTGGATATCTTCGGTGTGTGTTATGTTAACTATGAAAGTCTATTATGAAAAATCTACGTGTTAAATCTGTCTATCATTTTTTAATTATAATGCAAATGCATATATATTCAATTATTCATGTCGTCGTCTAGTTAAGTAATTATAATCATGTATTAAAAAATATACAATATTTTTTTTAACTTAAATAGTGCAAAGCATATTACTTGTCCTAGTACAAATCATAATCAGCAAAATAATCTTCGGTCAATACTCATACATCATCTTCTACATATAAGGCTACTTTAGACTTTCAGCACCAGCTTCATGTCCACCATCCATCCTAAAAGCAGGTTGCCAAACGAGTACGGTGATTTGGAGGACGAGCTCCACGGAGCTCGTTTTTTGAAAAAATCAAAACGACATTTTTAAGTTTCAAAAAATGTGGAAAAAAAATCCTAGATGTAGAACATGATTATGTCTACCATTGTGCAAAATACCAATGCAAAATGTTGTGTATTTTGGCCTGTGCAAAAATAACAAAATTTTGGATCTGAGAACGGATTTGAAAATTTTCAGATTTGTCAAGATTTCTCCTTTTTTGTAGGACTGAATACAAACTATTACGTGTTGCCAATTTACAGACTCGTGAAATAGGTCTTTGTCAACGTCTAGGATTTTTTCCAATTTTTTTGTAAACTTAAAATATCAAATTTATTTTTTTTCAAAAAAGGGCTCCATGGAGCTCGTCCTCCAAAAGAACTTTCCGGATGCCAAACATCATTTTCATATTTAACCAGCTGTCCAGCTCCAGCTACTTCTTAGAATCTATCAGTTCCAGTTACTTCTCGTTCACAGTTCAAACAAACAGGGTCTTTGACGAGGTGTACCCTCATCAAATCTCATGGTTAAGGACCTAGGGTTGAGATTATGGGGAGAGGACGTGGTAGTACTGGTAGTTTCGTCGGCTGACAAGCAGAGGCAAAGATTTACCCTGGTTCAGGCCCCTCGGGTGGAGGTAAAGACCCTACTTCCTGCTTGTCTGGTATTGATTGTGGATTATGCGATTACAGGGGAGCTCCGGCGAGTTGATGATCTCGCAAGAGTTTTGGTGGTCCGTGTATGGCTTCCCCCCAGATCGGTACCCCTCCCAGCCTTTAAATAGGCTGGGTCTCGGGAGTTTGTAACCGACCTAGTTTACACATAAGGAAAATCTAAACCGACTATGCCTATGTCTAATCTTGGAGGGTACTCCATCTTCTTGGTCCTCTTGTCTTGGGCTTCGAGTAGGCTCTTCGATATTGGGCCTTAGTCGTCACGTGCACCAGGTACCCTCATGGTAGGGTACCCGATATGTATACCCATGTCAGTAGCCCCCGAGTACTTGGCTGACTCGAAGAATCGGGCATGGACTCTTTCGTGAGTGCACGTCGTATGCTTTGTATTCTGTACATATAATTTGGAATTCCTGTATGAATAGCACACGTTTGGCTATGTCGAGTATCTCATCGACTGTGTTTTATGATGATCAAGGGATAATAGCTTAGCAGGCCCAGTACACTCGACGGATCGGGACTGGTTAACTACACATTCGGGTAAAACCTTACTATCTTTCAATCAAACTCGAGTCCCCGGACTCGAATCTGGAACAAACTGGTCAGATTCGACTAGGCCGCTGTGGTCTTACTAAGTCGATCTGCAGTATAACTTTGAATTTTACCCAACGCGTCCGTTGGAATTTTTCATCATGTCTGCTGACACGGAAAGTGTAAGGATTAACGTTGCTGGAACGGTCCTTAGCCCAGCTCGAAAGTTCGGCGGGTCTTACCTTTGCACTATGCATGCAGCATCCGAGGCACTTGCGACTGACGCAACTCGGGAATGTTTCGAGTATGATTTCTGAATTTTGTTGGACGAGTCATGCCCTTTGTCGACTGATATTTGCAGTTATACTATCGGGTGCGCGACAGCGCTCCCGATGGGAGTAGCCCCCGAGATTGTGCTTTATTGTTTTGCAATGGAGGATAATCTCAAAAAACTCTGCATATGTTAATCGAAGAAATTTGTGCCATAATTCTATCGGGTGCACGACAGTGCTCCCGATGGGAGTAGCCCCCGAGATTATGCTGTATTACTTGTAAATGGAGCATAATCTCAATCATTATCCTAAGCATCTTCAGTCGAAGAATTTTTTGAACATGCTCCCGATGGGAGTAATATGACTTCAGTCGAAGGAACGGTCGAGTGACCAATTTTGCCTTAAGAAAGCTTTATCACACCCGAACTAATCAGGGCAATCGAGTGACCAATATGCGCTGAGCATACTCGAACATATTTTCTGAACAGATGCTTCAATGACGTCAGGGATGACGTTTATTGCGACTGCGATTTCTGACACGCGTGGCGTGCGTTATGCTGCGATTGATGGGACGTGACACGTATGTGGGCCCATTTGTGCAGAGCTGACCGAAGACGGTGCCGTTTGGACTTGATTTGACTATACGGGCCCACTTTTTCCGCAAGCGTGATGATGGCTCCTCTTTTTACGTGCGTAGTGGGCGGAGTGGCCGGCGACGGTTGCCCTCCGCGTTTGCCACGTGTATGGTCAGATTGCGTGCGTAACGCACGATTTGGATCTGAACGGCTGCGATTGCTTCTGTCTTGTGGTAAATAGGGGAACGGCGCTGTCATTTGTTTTTTACCTGCCATTTGCTCTGCGCGCCGGCCCTGTTCCATCGTCTTCCTCGCGCTCTGCCTCCATTGCTCCTGCTAAAGCTTTGCGCGCTCTCCCACCTGCTCGCTGACGATGAAGAAAGCAGCGGGCAACAAGCGCTCTGCCTCGACTGCTGCCGCCGCGCCCGATGCGGCGGCGAAGAAGGGGAAGAAGATTGCGGCGAGCACATCTGCGGCTGCCGTCGACCTCAAGTAGACCAATGGGGATTGGATGAAATCCACCCTGAAGGATGCGCAGCTGGACAAGATGCGCGAGGAAGGATTGCTGCCACCTTCCGACCAACTCCTCGTCCGCGCACCTTCGCCCAAAGAGGTACTTCCCGAGCCTCGCGCTAACGAGCGCGTCTATTTCACGGAGTTTTTGCCTCGGGGTTTCTCGCTCCCCCTCCATGATTTTGTGCGAGGTTTGCTCTTTGCCTACGGGGTGCAGATCCATGATCTCACCCCGAACGGTATTCTGCACATTGCGTGCTTCATCACGCTGTGCGAATGTTTTTTGGGTGTTGCCCCGAGTTGGGCATTATGGAAGTACATCTTCATGGTCCGGCCAAACAACCGAAGTGGCCGAACCTACGCAGTCGGAGGCCTGCAGATCCAGGTGCGCAGCGACACCTGGTACTTTGCCCTGAAGCCAGTCGACTCGGCGCAGGGGTGGAGGAAGAGGTGGTTCTATGTGCAAGTAGACCAAAATGTGGCCCCAGCATTTTTGACTGCTGGTATAGCCGCTAGGACGAGAGCCTGGAACCACGAGCTTTCGACTGAAGAAGTGGCGGAAGCAGCGCCTATGCTGGAGACAATTGGAGGGCTCCTGAACAGCATCACGGGTGTGCATCTGATTGCCACCTTTGTGAAGAGGCGGGTATGGCCACTCCGCGCTCATGCCCACCCAATGTGGGAGTATGAAGGTCCCCTCGACTCCACTCGAATGAGCAAGGAGGAGCTGTCGAGGAGTAAACTGGTGGCACATGTGCGGTCCATCACCAGTACTAAACAGAGCGAGCCCTGCAACGTCGACTGTCCAGTCGATCCTTATGGGGCTGAAAAGCCTTTGCAAGAGTTTAGTGAATCTTTCGAGTATATGATCTTCTGTTTTTGTTATCCTTTTGCGCATCTTTTTGACTTTCGACTGCTATATCTTGTATGCAGGACCACTCGACTGCCTCCACTCTTCCTCCTCTTCCCGAAGATGGGCCAACTTATGAAACAAAGGTGACAGTAGAAGCGAAGGGAGGGGATGAATCGCCTTTACCTTCGGCTACCACTTCACCCACAGAAGAGGTTGAAGAGGAAGGGGTAGAGGAAGCACAAGGCAAGGAGCCTGCCGTGAGTGAGGATGTTAGCGAGGTTCCTCTTCGCAAGCGTCGTCGGGCAGCCCAAGTTTTGTCTTCTTCCACGAGCTCACCCGCGAGGGAATCAGATGTGAGGGATGATGGAAACTCAGCCCAAGTTTTGTCGAGTCTTCCTTCTGGATCTATTTGTGGATAGCTAATGTTGGTTTCGTGTGCATGCAGCCCTTCTACCTCAACCTGGTGGAATCAGGCAAAGCATTTGTCCAGGTTGAACAGGAGAGGGATAATCTGCGCGCTGTTATGGAGCAGCTCACCCGTAAGTATATTGGGTTTCTGTAAGTCTTTGCCTTGTCGATTGTGAATGACATCTGCCCATCTTATCTCAGGTGACAAGGCAAATGCTGAATCTCGGTTAAAGAGTTAGAAGAGACACTCGCTAAGGAGCGCGAGGAGTCGAAGAAGGCCTTGAATGATGCCAAGGACTCCACCGCTTTGCGCGAGAAGAATTATGCTGAGCGCTTGGCGAGCCTCACCCGAGACGTAGGCGGTGAGTCGAGCCTTTCACTTTTTGCCTACTTCTTTTGCCACAGAATAGTGTGTAACATGTTTTGTTACTTATGCTTTTTTGAAGGAGCTGTTGGGGCATCGACACCTGTAGATCAACCGGGTGTCGATTTGTCCCTTGACCGCGCAATCGGCGACCTGGACGTCGTCTCTACCAAAGCCAAGGACGCACTCGCCAAATCTACGAGCACGCTCGGCGCCGTGTTCAAGGATGTGTTCCCCTCCAGCGAACCTCCTTCGACTGTGGATGGCTTCGCAGGCGTCCTGGGCCCGGGAACTTCGACTATGACGAATTTTGCTCGTGCTTTGACGGTACACGGCTCAGAGACCACCCTCAAACTCCTTTTAGGTCATGGATAGAGGGTGACTTCGAGGCCGCTCTGTCTGCTTTTCCCCGTAAGCCTGGCGGGAAATTGGTGTCCCTAAAGCATTTGAACGAGCCAGCAGCAAAGTTGGCTGGAATTTTTATGACCACCATGGAGCGCCGGGCAGAAGAGGTCGCCGCTCGTGCGAGTAGGGCTAGGTCAGAGTCAATCTCTGAGAAGTAGGGCAGCCGCGCCTTTGATCTTTTGTAATTAAACTTATGACCATGCGAGTATGCATGTGCTTTTGATACCTTTGTATGAATTTATGCTCCTCGTTATGATCTTGTTTGTAAAGCTGTATGTTGTTGCTCGTTTGAGCTTTGTGACTAGTTTCTCATGAAACTTTTATGATGCTTGGAACAGAAACAGCCAGCCGCCACTTCATCCAGTTCGTCGCGGCATCATACCCCTTCTCGATCTCGAGCTCAGGCGTCAAACGATGCCGCGGTAATACGTTATATGAAGGCTCGACTTGCGAAACAGGAGCAGGAACTGGCGAGTGCCCGAAGCGAGCTGGAAAGGATGAGGGCAAGGCCTGCCTTACCCACCCAACGGGAGGAGTATGTGCTTGGCGAGATGGAGATCGTGAACAGACAGCTCGAGTGTAAGCATGTCTGCCTTGATCTTATGAGTTCGCAGCCAGTTCTTTCTTGTTCACCCAACTTGTGCTGTTGCAGGTTTTGTTCAAGATTTCCAGGCGGAGCAGGCTCGCGTGGATGAGCAGTTGAACATGGCAACTGACGAACCCACGACTGGCCGCCAGCACTTTCGATTGGACAAGCACCGAGCACGCATACTTGCGACTCTGCAAGATTGGGTGTGGCGGAGCACTATGCTTCTTGAGTTGTGCAAGTCGGCCTTCAGTCGAATCAACCAGATGGTTTTTCCGACTGGGCCACAACCTCAGGGAATCCACGCGTTGCTTGATCTCTTCCGGTCGACAGGTTCCATTCGAGGCTTCATCACCCAGAAGCTTGTGGACGGTGCCAATGCAACCATGGCGTATCTCCGAAGTCAACGTCCAAATTTGCAGCTACGTCCACCCGTGCCTGGATCTTCTTTGTCTCAGTCGAACCTTGATGAAACATTTGATTATGCGAGGACATTGGTTGATTGCTATCAAGCGCAACTTATGGGCCCTGTTCTTCCGGCAAAGGATGAACCAGAAGATTAGGTTATTTATGTATAGGGAATAGCCCCCGAGTGTAAATTTGACACTTAGTACATATTTATTCACTTGTATGTATGCAGCCCCCGAGTGTGTCGAGTGGGGTTTATGAAAAACAGTTTACATAGATCATGGATTACATAGCCCCCGAGTGCTCGAGTGAGGTTATGAATTTTATGAGAGTTGAAGCTTCAACTTATGCCTGCAGGCTCAGCCCCCGAGTGATTGATTGGGGTTGAGCAACTTTGTTTTTTTTATGTTTAGTGTTTACGATCCAGCCCCGAGTGTTCGAGTGTGGCTGGAGTATTTTGAAAGAGCAAAAAGCTTTTATGTTTTGAGATAACTCAGCCCCCGAGCATACGGTCTTCGTATGTTTCAGTCTGTATGCTCCACCACCTATGACCTCGGTGATGATGAAGGGTCCTTCCCATGGAGAAGCAAGTTTATGCACCTTCTTCTGCTTCAGTCGAAGTACCAAGTCACCCACCTCGAAGGACCTGGTACGCAGTCGACGGCTGTGATAGTTGCGTAGATCTTGCTGGTAGACAGCTGTACGTGCTAGCGCTGTGTTGCGTGCTTCTTCGAGCAAGTCGACTGCATCTTCGAGTGCCTCGTTGCATCTTCTTCATTGTATGCTTCGACTCTTGGTGCGTTGAACCTTACGTCTGATGGCAGGATTGCCTCTGCGCCGTAGACCATGAAGAATGGAGTGAATTGCGTTGAGGCGTTGGGTGTTGTGCGTAGGCTCCATAGCACAGACGGGAGCTCTTCTACCCAAGCACCCGCAGCCCTTTTGAGTGGCACCAGGAGGCGCTTCTTGATTCCACTCGTCACAAGCCCATTGGCCTTTTCGACTTGGCCGTTTGATTGCGGGTGCGCCACAGATGCATAATTGAGCGTGATATCTTGCTCTTTGCAGAAGGATTTGAATTCCTCAGCCGTGAAGTTTGTACCGTTGTCAGTGATGATGCTGCTTGGCACACCAAAGCGGTATATGATGGATTTTATGAAATTGACTGCTGTAGTGGCAGTCGAACTTGTGATGGGTACTGCTTCAATCCACTTGGTGAACTTGTCGACCGCCACCAGAAGGTGAGTATGCCCTCCATGGGAGGATTTTTTGAGTGGCCCAACCATATCGAGCCCCCACTGGGCGAAAGGCCAGGCCAATGGTATTGTCTTCAACGCCGATGCGGGTGCGTGCGGCTTTGTGGCGAATTTTTGGCAGCCGATGCACCTTTTGACTATGTCCTCCGCGTCTTTGAGTGCTGTGGGCCAGTAGAAGCCTGCGCGAAAGGCTTTGGCTACGAGTGATCGACTGCTGGCGTGATGCCCGCAAGTACCTGCATGAATATCACGAAGGATGGCTTGGCCATCTTCAAATGCTATGCAACGCTGGAACATACCTGATATGCTGCGTTTGTAAAGTTCACCGTTGATGACAGTGTATGCTTTAGATCGTCGAGTGACGCGTCTTGACTCTGTGAAGTCTTCGGGTACCTCGCCGCGGAGTATGTATGCGAGGAAGGGTTGAGTCCAAGTTGGCTCGATGAGGAGTACCTCGACTGGTGGGTCCTCTGTGCTAGGTGTTTTGCTCTTGGCTGGTGCGGCTGTGCAGGAGTTGCCCGCTTCTTTTTGATTGATCTGTGCTCTATGCGCTCGAAGAAGACACCAGGTGGCACTGGTGCTTTGGTCGCACCAATGTTGGCTAACTTATCTGCTTCTTCATTGCTTTCCGCCGCAGCCTTCGAAGCTGCCCTCCATGATGTTGTACAGTCACGGTAGGCGATCATGTTATCTGCGATTGCGTCACAAGCCTTCATTGTTTGCTGCACCACCAATTCGAGTCGCCGTAGATCATCAGTCGAGTGCACCCGAGGCTTTGGCCATCCTCATGCCATGGATCAGAGCCTCATATTCTGCTTCGTTATTGGATGGGAACTCGAATCCCATTTGCAGGATGTAGCGGAGCTTGTCGCCTTTTGGTGATATGAGGATGACACCTGCGCCTGCGCCTTCGTTTTTCTTCGAGCCATCAAGTACATGTCCAGGAATTGGACACATCTGGTGCTCCTGGGAGCTGAGCTTCAATCCACTCGGTGTGGAAGTCGGGTAAAACTTGTGCTTTGATGGCCTTCGGGTAATCATACTTGATGTCTCTTGGTGCTAGCTCGATGAGCCATTTTGCTACTCGCCCAGTTGCATTGGGGTTTGTGAGGATGTCCCCGATCCCTGAAGTGCTGATTACAGTGATCGGGTGCTCGGAGAAGTAATGCGTCAGCTTCCTTGAGGACATGAACACGGCGTATGCCAGCTTCTGATAGTGCGGGTACCGCTGCTTTGATGTGGAGAGCACTTCACTCAAGTAATAGACTGGACGTTGTATGCTTTGGGCGTGTCCCTCCTCTCTGCGTTCGACCACAGAACAGTGCTCACCACCCTATTAGTTGCAGAGACATATAGGTATAGTGGCTCGCGTTCCCTTGGTGCTACGAGGATTGGAGGGCTTGTGAGGACTCGCTTGAGGTCCGTGAAGGCTGCTTCGGCTTCTGGCGTCCACTCGAACTTATCTGCCTTCTTCATCAGTCGATAGAACGGGAGTGCTTTTTCGCCTAGCTTGCTGATGAATCGACTGAGTGCTGCTACTCTACCCGCCAACTTTTGCACGTCGTGGAGCTTTGAAGGCCTTTGCATCGTCAAGATGGCCTGTATTTTCTCCGGGTCCGCCTCGATTCCTCGAGCTGAGACTAGATACCCGAGGAGTTGCCCGGCTGGCACGCCGAACGTGCACTTCTTCGGGTTGAGCTTGATGTGGAAGCGTTTGAGGTTTGCGAATGTCTCCGCAAGTCATCGAGTAGCGTGCTTTCTTCTCTTGTGGTGATGACGATGTCATCTACATAGACCTGGACGTTTCGCCCAATCTGCTTCTTGAGGCAATCTTGCATCATGCGCTGATAGGTTGCGCCTGCGTTTTGAGCCCGAAAGGCATTGTGGTGTAGCAGTAGACCCCGAGTGGGGTTATGAACGCCGTTTTTTCTTCATCCTCTTCCTTCATCCTTATCTGGTGGTAACCCGAGTAAGCATCCAGGAAGGACAAGCGAGCGCACCCGGCGGTGGAGTCGACGATCTGGTCGATTCGAGGTAGTGGAAAGTGATCCTTTGGACAGCACTTATTGAGTGCTGTAAAATCTACACACATCCGCAGGATGTCTGTATGCTTCTTCTCTACAAGTACGGGGTTGGCCACCCATTGTGATTTCTTGATCTCTCTGATGAATCCTGCTGCGAGTAGCCTGTCGACTTCGGCTTCGACTGCAGTTCTTTTTGGGCCGGATATGCGGCGCATTGTTTGCTTGACTGGTTTAGCACCTGGAAGTAGCTGGAGAGAGTGCTCGGCGAATTCCCTGGGAATACCTGGCATGTCTGCTGGACACCATGCAAATATATCCCAGTTCTCACGGAGGAATTCGACGAGCGCGCTTTCCTATGCGATAGGCAGACTCGACGAGACATTGACTGTCTTGGTCGGGTCAGTCGGGTGCACCTGATGCGATCTTGTGTCGTTGGTGGCACTGAATGCTCTGTCGACTGCCACCTTTTTGTGCTCTGGCATAAGTGTTCGATCGTTGGAGACCGCTAGATCGCGAGTGTTGCTTCCATGCCAAACATCTCAGAGATTTTGCTGAATTCTCGGTCGCAAGAGTCAGACTTTTGGAAGTTCCCCTTGACTGTGATTACTCCTTTTGGTCCAGGCATTTCAGCTGGAGGTATGCGTAATGTGGCACCGCCATGAATCGAGCGAACGTCGGGCGTCCAAGTATAGCATGGTATTGTGACTTCCAGTCGACCACTTCGAACTCAATCGACTCTGTCCTGAAGTGGTGCTTGTCCCCGAACGTTACGTCGAGTTGTATGGTGCCCTCTGGGCTTATTGCTTTCCCTGGAACGATACCGTGGAAGGTATTTGAGATCTTGGCAGGTTTTCGACTGACCTGTTCATTTTGCGGAGCGTATCTGCGAAGATGATGTTTATGCCGCTCCCACCATCCATGAAGACCTTGGACATGGCGTAGCCTCCAATTTGCGCGTCGAGTACCAGAGCAGAGTGCCCTGGTCGAACAACCGATGGAGGGTGGTCCTCTTTGCTGAAGCTTATTGTAGTATCGGATCCCTTCAAGTACTGTTACCGCAGGAGGTGACATGACCGCCATGTTTACCTGTCGAGTGCGAAGTTTTGCTCCCTGTTGGAAGGTCGACCTTTCTGTATCATGTACATCTGCCCTTGGGGCGGAGGGTACTGTGGTTCGTCCACCCGAGGCACGGGCTGTATGGCACCCGCGAGATTTCCGCCTGGGGCAGGCTGTGGTGGTGGAGGTGGTGCCATCAGAACAGGCACGTTGTTTGGCTGAGGCACGGGTGCAGGTGCTTGTGCGGCTGCTGCCTTTCTGCGATTTACGTAATCAGTCGCCATTTGGTCGAACTCCCTGCAGTTTCTCATCGAGTGGTTGGATCGCAGTTTTCCATCGTCCCCCTTGTACAGGTGGAATCTGCAATCAGCGTCCATCTTTTCTTCGAATGATCGCTCAGATTGTGCCCGTGACTTGCGCCAATCCTTCCTCTTGTAGCTATCACTGCGTTGGCCGTCTCGACGATCATCTCGACTGTCGCGATCATCTCGACTGTCTCGCCGATCGTCTCGACTGTCTCGCCGATCTTCCGACCGTCGGTCGCTTCTGTCCTGATCATTGCGGGGTGTGGAGAACCCAGCCGCCATGAATTCGGGTCTGTCATCGTCGTAATGACGTTTTGAACGTTTGCGCCTTCGGTCGTCTCTGTACGAGTCTCTATGGCTTCGACTGCTATTCTCATGTTTGTCACGGGGTGAGGACCCGCGTGTGGTGCGTGCCATATCCTCTCCATCTGCCCACTCAGTCGCGATCTGCAGAGGTGGGCTACAGATTTTGGCTTTTGGCGGCCAAGTGCTTCTTTGAGTCTCGCCTGGCGAGGCCCATGACGAAAACATCCATGGCCATATCTTCTGAAACCACTCCAACTGAGTTACGTATCTCAGTCCATCGTCTGATGTATGACCTCAACGTTTCGTCTGAACGCTGAACGCAGGCCCGCAGCTCCTCGAATGTTTTCGGGCGCTCACATAGAGGCTCGAAGTTTTTGATGAAATCCCTGCGGAAGTGATCCCACGAGTCGTATGTTGATGGAGGTAGGGCCTTGAGCCAGTCGCGAGCTGTGCCTTCGAGCATGAGTCGTATGTACTGCATGGCTGTAGTGTTGGTGCCCCGCTGGCACGCAACTGCCAGCCTGTAATCTTCCAGCCACCCGGAAGGTTCCTGTCGACCCGTGTACTTGGGCTGTTCGGATGTGAGTTTGAATCCTTTGGGCATCCGTGTCTCGCGGACGCGTCGAGTGAAGCACAGAGCTCCATGTGGCTCAGGCTCTCGATCAGAGTATGAGTCGCTACTGTATGATCTGCGTGATCTGCTCCTGGACCTGCGCCTTCGCGAGCCGCTTCTTTCCTTCGAGTGGTGGCGACGACCACTGTGATTATGCTCTTCCCGAGGTGCGTCGACTAGGGCACGGTCTCGACTCCCACCTGGAGTTCTTGGAACTTGGCGTATGGCCTTTGCAGCTAAGGCGAGTGATTTGATCTGTTGGCGGTGTAGTTTTGCGTTGGGGTCATCCGCTGGGGGCTTGATTGCCTCCAGGTATGCTGCAGCGGTGTAGAGAGCACCTGCTGCTGTTTTGGGCACCGGCAGTCCTTCCTCGTCGTATGTCATGAAGGAGTTGCCTAAGTTGCGGGTGAGTGCCGCCTTCTCGCCTGGCGAGAGGTGTGACAACCTTGATCTGCGTCCTGTGTCTGCTCGCCCGGTGGAGCTCAGGGAGAGCTGTCTTCTGCGCACACTCGACAAGCTAGCTTGCTTTTTGCGTTCTTCGAGTGTGGCTCTTATCTGCTTCAGTCGAAGTGACTCCTGCCAGTTGAAGTACTGGAAGGTCAACATCTCTTCTTGTGTTGCGTCTGCTGGCATCATTGTGCACTCCTTGATAACTTTATCTGCTTTTGCTGCCATCTCAGCAGTGATTGTGAGGGTTGTGGCTCCGTCCGGCATAGTGACTGTGCACGGGAATTCTGTAGGCCTGCGACTGGCCGCAGTTTCTGATGTTTCTGCGGCGATGGCCACATAGACCTGTTGGGGTATGACCCGAGGGCATATGTATGTACTTTCGAGTCCCGTCATGGACTCGACATCTTCATCGAGGCTCATGTCTGAGCCTGTATGTTCATCGAGTGGTTCGTCTGGACGGATCTCGCAGTCGACGTCTTCGTCGCCTATGCCCATCTCGGCGTCGGCGAGGTTGTTATGAGTCTCGAAGTCGAGGTTGTTGTTGGCGCAGATCTCGGAGTCGACGTGGTTGTCGATATGAGTTTCGAGGTCGTCGAAGTCGCTGAGGGAGATCCCGCAGTCGAAACTATCCTCGAGTGGGAGATCCAGCTCGGGATCGTTTGTGCGGTATGCTGATTCGGCCTCCTCGCCCTGGAGCTCTTCAATGAGCTCGCGCATCTCTCGTGTGGACATGGTTGTTGCAGACGAACAAGCTTGGAGGGTCGATGATGGTATGGACGCAGGGAAAGATCCGCAGTCGAAGGAGCCGCAGCCGATGGAGCCTCGGGTGCGAAAGTCGCGAGTTGGCGTGGATCCGTCAAGTCCTGCACACCAAGCTTGTTGACGAAAAAATTGAACGAACCAACGGTTAAACCCAAACCTGACTCGAGATCGGAGAAGGCCTCCTGGAATCCTGGCGAGTGTGGCTCGAAATCCATCAGAGGATCCGATGTGCTTTTTGCGGGTGAAGCTGGCGTGTTGCCGTTTGTCGAGTGAGCCGGCGAGTTGCCGTGTGCCGCCTGAGTCGGCGAGTTCTGGTTTGTCGATGCAGCCGGCGAGTTGCCGTTTGTAGATCCGATCGGCGAGTCGCCGTTTTCCGATGGAACCGAAGAAACCGCGAGTCCAGCACTATTCTTTCCCACAGACGGCGCCAATTGACGAGGTGTACCCTCATCAAATCCCATGGTTAAGGACCTAGGGTTGAGATTATGGGGAGAGAACGTGGTAGTACTGGTAGTTTCGTCGGCTGACAAGCAGAGGCAAAGATTTACCCAGGTTCAGGCCCCTCGGGTGGAGGTAAAGACCCTACTTCCTGCTTGTCTGGTATTGATTGTGGATTATGCGATTACAGGGGAGCTCCGGCGAGTTGATGATCTCGCAAGAGCTTTGGTGGTTCGTGTATGGCTTCCCAGATCGGTACCCCTCCCAGCCTTTAAATAGGCTGGGTCTCGGAGTTTGTAACGACCTAGTTTACACATAAGGAAATCTAAACCGACTATGCCTATGTCTAATCTTGGAGGGTACTCCATCTTCTTGGGCCTCTTGTCTTGGGCTTCGAGTAGGCTCTTCGATATTGGGCCTTAGTCGTCACGTGCACCAGGTACCCTCATGGTAGGGTACCCGATATGTATACCCATGTCAGTCTTAGTCTGTTAGAGTTATCCTAGGGCAGGGAAAACTAGTTAGGTCAAAAGTGTGTATCCAAACTAAGCGGGAGCACCTCTACCGACCGGTTTTTGAATCTTCCGGAACGTTCTTGGCCTATGATTTTTCGTGTTAGTTTCTTTCATCGCTTGTTTATGCTTTCACTAGTAGGAAAACGCCTTTTAGTGGCGCACCTTTTTGGAATTCTGTGGCGCACCCGCAAATTTGCTCGGTGCGCCACAGAATTTGTCGCCACTAAATTAAATTATGTGGCGCACCCAGGCCGTGCGCCACAGAAATACGAGGAGATTCTGTGGCGCACCCCACTACATGCGCCACAAAACATGTTTTTCAGATTTTTAAAAAAATACACCGCAGCCACCGTGGCCGCCGCCGGCTGGTGTGCTGGGAGAGAGACGAGGGTGCGCTGCGAGCTGGGATTCGGGGGCGCCTGGTGGGGAGGTAGCCTCGCCGGCAGCCCGTCGTCAGAGAATCCGTGAGAGGGGGCGGCGGCGCAGCCGGACTCCTGGGCGTCGGCGGCCGGTGGTCTGCGAGGTGGCGCGTGGCTGGAGGAGGCAGGTATCGGGTGGGCGGGATGGTTTGGGGGCGGCGGCGGGCGGGCGGGTAGGAGGTCCACGGCCTCCCGGTGGCGGCGGCCGGGGAGCACCTGGCGCGGGATCCCGGCGAGCTCGGAGGAAAGAAGGTGGGGAGGGGATTCGGTCATGCGTGGGAAGGAGGTCGGGGTGGCGCGTGGGCCGTCGACGGCGCCTCCACTCGGCCTCCTCCTCCGTGTGGTCGCCGGGGCGCGCGAGGTAGGCGAGGAGGCGGCGCGCAGCAGCAGCTCGGTCGTCGGGGATGGGCGAGGAAGGAGGGAAGGGGCGCGAGGAAGGACGTATGGGGCGCGGGGGGAGGATGGCGGGAGCGCTTGCGGCGGGCGGCGGCGGTGGCCATCCTACGGGGCGGGCTCCCCTCACCTGGCCACGCTGCTCCAGGTCCCCGCCGCGGCCGCCGGGACGGGCTCCAGCTCGAGATGCCCTAGGAGCTCGAGATGCATCTCTATGTTATCGGATAGGCAGAGCTAGAGGATAGGCAGAGGATCAATGGAGAAAGACAGAGAGAAAGAAAGAGAGGGTGCGTGCGTGGTGGGTGTGTGTGGGGCCCGGCGTGGGTGGGTGTTGACCAGGTGAGAGAGAGAGAGAAACAGATCAGATCTGGATTTGAAAACTTGGCGCATGCCACCACATGCGCCACAGAAATGTGGTTTTCTGTGGCGCATTTGGTCGCATGCGCCACAGAAAGTCATATTTCTGTGGCGCATGCAGGTGGTGCGCCACAGAAATGTGGCTTTCTGTGGCGCATGTCACTACATGCACCACAGAAAGTCACAATTCTGTGGCGCATGTGACTTTCGTGCGCCACAGAATTGCAAATTTCTGTGGCGCATGCAGACCCATGCGCCACAGAAATAATTTCTGTGGCGCACCAATTAAGGGTGCGCCACAGAATGCCCACTTACCTATATAGAGTTTCCCTACTATTGTTTTTTTCTTCTATGTATTTTTTTTCTATTTTCTTCTCCTTGTTCTTTTCTGTTTTTTTCGTTTTTCTTTTTATTTCCCTATTATTTTACGTTTCCTTTATTATTATTTTTATGTTTCTTTTTTTTTCATGTTTCTTCTTAGTTCTTTTTAAATTTCTTTTATTTTTGTTACAAGCATCATATGGATATATTATGTTGTATATGATAAGTGACTTTTAAATCTTGTGAATAAGGAGCGATGATTCTGAAAGGAGTGGGGCGCCACGGGGCAACAGGGGTTGGAGTCCGATTCGAAGATGGTGATCAAGGCATTGGTGTCTATGCATACCCTCGGACCTGCGCTCTAACCCTCCACACAATCGCTAGCGCCGCCGCTCGCCCCAACAATTCGAGATCAAGTCGAGGATAGGAAGAGGAAGGTGGAGATGGCGTACCAGCCGCTTTCCGGGGCGCCGGTTTCTGGCTTGGTTTCAAACAAAACAGAGTTTGTGAAGACCCCCAGACCTGAGTACAGCCTCGACAAGGAGGAGGCGGACAGCGTCGAGGTCGGCCTCGACGATCTGGACATCCATAGCGAGCCCCGTAAGATGGTGGTCCAAACTGTAGCGGGCGACAAGGCCAAGCATACGGCGGAGGCGAGCGGCTCCGACATTGTGTCGCCGGCCGCAGTGTCAGCGAGCAACTGGAAGACGGCAGCGATGGCAGCGTGCGACAAGTCTTGGGCTGCTGCGGCGTCGAGCAGGTACAAGGAGGTGAGGGAGGCCGCAGCGCGCCACTATGCCAAGGAGGAGGCGGCAGCGGGGAAGAAGCGAACAATGAGGAAGAAGCGGTTGAGCCAGGAGTCCGTCGACCTCCTGCTCGCCAAGGCCAAGCTACCACGCCCTGTCATCCGCGTCGACCACGAGCTTCTCGACAGCCTAAAAGATTTGACTCCCGAGAGGCGCGAGGAGACGCGTGCAGCCAAGACCATGGCTGCGGTGCATCTGCAGGCGCGCCGGGACTGGGAAGCGGAACTCGTTAGGAGGTACCACACCTATGGCTACATAGAGATTGAGGTCGAGGAGAAGGAGGACAGCGACGATGAGAACATCTGGGACTGGCGAGTAAACAACTAGTCAATCGGCTTGAACATCGCGCGCAGGGGGATGCTCTTGGTCTGGAGTGTGTGGCGTTGTTGTGCAGCCTAATAGACGAAATTCATTTGGTTTTGAACATTTGTTTTTGGTCTTGTGCTCTTGGTCCTGATGGCAGCGTGCGACAAGTCTTGGGCCGCTGCGGCGTCGAGTATAATAGGGAAATTCATTTTGGCTCTGTATATGCTCCCTTTTACTGAAAAACACATTCTTGAATGTCGAAAAAGTTCTGTAAAAAAGTTTGCACATACAACTCCCAAATTCTTCTGTAAGTGCAAGTAAAGTTACGGAAAGCTGACATTTTTTATGCCTTGTAAAAAAAGACAAAAGGATGTATGATAGCAAAGACATATTTTAGCACCAAAATTTATAGTTTTATATTGGCCACAAAAAATTGTTTTTTCGTGCAACAACTTTGTGAACTTACGATGTGAAGATTCAGCCGTCTTGCTGCTGGTGGCCAGGAAAAGTAGAGTAAGAAGAAAAAAGGCATCGTTGATAGTGCTAACTCGCTACATTTTAGTTTTCTTTCTTAACATCGCAACATTTTCACATGCTAACTCGCTGCTACAAGCGCACTCCACTACGGCCCTCCGTATTTTGACCTCCTCTGTTGTTTTTCTGTCCGGATAGGTGTTCCCGGGAATCCAGCGTCAGACCGGAGCTGCTTGTGTATGCACCGGCGACACGGCTCAGGGAAGAGTTTAGCGTCATTGACGAAAATGTTGGTGGACGAAATGCTGCCTACAGGAGAAGAACAAGGTTACTTTAGAAGAAATGCTCACAAGAATAGAGGTGTAAAACAGTTTCGAGATAAAACTCTTGAGTACCACTCAAACTCTAAACCGCCCGAAACACGGTTCAGGAGAGATTGTGAGAACTCACGTCTACCTGTCTCAGAAATTGCTAAGAAATCCAAATTATGGTCCCGAATACAATCAGCGAAATGCAAGTGTTTAGCCAGGTCACCAAAACCTCTGCTATTTGCAAACATGCCATTCATCGGGAAACTGTGGGGGATTTGGATAACTTGGTCCGTTTCCGTGACCTGTTGGCAGTAGATTTAGATTTCCGACCGGATGCTTTTAGCTCATATAATGAACTCAAGCCGTCGTCATCCAAACCACCATCCAACACTTCACCAATTAGATGAGAAATAAGCTGACCATCTGATGTGGCAATCGCTTCATCCTCATCATCATAGGTGGAAGACAACCCAGTCGAGACTTTAGGAATAACCGTGAGACGGTCAAATTCCATATGTCTCAAGACTTTAGTTGAAACATGAACTTGAGATTGACTGATACCAAGATTAAAACCTACACTACGCAGTTTAGATTGGATAGATTGCGGCGAAAAAGAGAGAAAAGACTTCAAATTTAAATCCATACCAGAATAGTCCAAGTTACGCGCCGCCTTACGACGCATGGCCTTGGACAAGGAGTCCTCATCTGTGGCGGAAGCTCCATCCACATCCACTCAGAACCTGTCGCTGCGACGGGCCGGAGGAGTGGATGGCGTGCCGATGCGACCCTCCATGCGCGTGGCCCTCGGAGTAGTGATGGCATGGGACGGCCTAGGAGATGTAGCAGCCATCCCATTCGTCACCGCAGCCCCGAGCGGAGCCGCGTGGGACAAGTGGGTCTGAGTCGGAGTCGAGACCACACTCATCGATGCCGCGTCAGAGGTCAGTCTATCCATGGGGGGGCTGCGGCGAAGTAGAAGCCCCCCTGGAGACCGACCCGTCGCTGCCGTGCGCACCACCATCGGCAACCGGACCGTAGTCCGTCGCCGCGAGCACTCCAGGGGCGAGCGGCCCAAGCTGAGAGACCGGAGGAGGCGAGGCCGTGGTCGCAGCCTCCTCCCGACCCAGCCCAGCCAAGGCCGAAGCACCAGCCGCCCAACGTCAAGGGCGCCGACAAGGGCGCCGAGGCCCAGCCCAACCTTGGCAGCAGCAGCCCATCTGTAGCCAGCCGGCCTTGGGCCGGTGAAGCTCGCTGCAGCTCCCAGGCCAGCGATACCACCCGTAAGAGGCGGCTCAACAGTGGCAGCGTCTCCACCCTCGACATAGATGAGAGGCGACGCTGTCTCCGGGGAAGGACGCAGCAGGCTCGGCGAAGAACGTCGGATCATCTCCACAATCTCCCAACCTCTCGGAGTACTCGGACAAGCATTGTACGGTGTAATAGCCATCACGGAACCAACATGATCACCGGGTGCAACGGACTTGTTACCATTCGGTGTCTCGGACAATGTACTACCATCAACGTCCATGTTGTTGGAAAGGGAACCATTGGAGTTGTCCTGACCCAAAGGACCCTCCAAGCCATGCTCCTTACCCTCCTCGTCATCGGCGTCGTCGCTTTTACGGCGCCAAAAGAAGGGTACAAAGTTGGGATCCGGAACGAAATCCGCAGGCTCACGACTGTCGGGGATGTAATCCCCGGTACCCCAAAGTTGTGAGGTGTTTGAGTTGGTAAAAGAGATAAAAGCATGGAATAGCTGGGTAAGAGATAAAAGAAAAGGAAGAAATCACGTCTGGGCCGAAACCCTCCTTGCTGGCCGAGTCTCGTTTTACTCGGCTGGGCCGAGTAAACCTAACCTCGACCGGGACATCCCTAACCGGATCATCTCCACCGACGCCGGGAGATCCCTAACCGGATCATCTCCACCGACGCCGGGTCATCCCTAACCGGATCATCTCCACCGACGCCGGGACATCCCTAACCGGATCATCTCCACCGACGCCGGGAGATCCCTAACCAGATCATCTCCACCGACGCCGGGTCATCCCTAACCGGATCATCTCCACCGACGCCGGGTCATCCCTAACCGGATCATCTCTACCGACGCTACTTCAACCGGGACATCCCCATCCGAGTCATCACAAATATCTTCCTCGTCCAGTACGAGATGCTCTGGCAAGTGATCCCAGAGATCCCAGAGACAGAAGCTAGAAGACAAAGGAAAGGACGGCACCTACCGCAGATACCGGAGACAAGAGCTAGAAGACAAAGGAAAGGACGGACAGGACGTGCCAAGCACATCCTCTCAGTCAACTCAGCTACAGTGTGACAAGACCCCAGTAGTCACATCAGTGAACAGTGTTCTTTGTCCCCTTGTCCCTCACTTGTCCCCTGGGCTCCCCTTTATAAGGAGCACCAGGGGGAAGAGGCAGGAGGGACACACAGCGCGCGGGTGCGCGCAGAGGCCTGTGGGCTCTTTTCTCCCAGTAGCTCCTCTTCTTCTTCCTTGAGGCTTTCTCCATGGATGAAGCATACAGCTCGAGGAGCATTTGTACCCACCGCATATGAGATGAGAATACACCAAAGTAGGATAGAATCTGCAGTAGGGGTTTTACCTCCTCACGAGGGCCCCGAAGCAGGGTAGATCTTTGTGTTTGCAGTGTTCTTCGTGTGCGACTCCGTCGCGCAATCCCTCCCCGAATCCTCAAGCGTCCCATCGGCCCCAGACTAAGCCTACCCCTAGGCATCTGCGTGATTCCCACCACGACAGTTGGCGCCTACCGTGGGGCTGTAGTGGCGCTTGCTGGATCAATTCGGACGGGATCTTCGTCGTCATCGCGGGGACTCGACATCACCACTGTCCTCCGCGCTCTAGCTCGCTGCGGTGAGCTGAGGCTGGCGTAGCCTCCGCCAGCGGGCGTCATCAGCAGATCTCAGTTCTGTCCCTGCTCCGCCTGCACGTCTCGCCGACTCGCTGGCCGCGTTTCAGCCGCGTATCCTCCGTCCAGATCAGTGCTGGCTAGCCGCGTCTCGGCTCCGGCATCTACGCGCCCGTGCGCCCGAGTTCTCTTGTTTCCTTCCGCGGCCAGCTGCGCCTCACCGCCCGGATCCGCCCTCTCCGTGCCAGTGAGCGCGCTGGCTGATCCGTCGCTGCTCTGCCGGTCCCCATGCTGGCCGGCTGCCCGGCTGCTTCGACGTTGGACAGTCTGTCCATATGTAGAGAATCAGCAACACGCTAGGCTCGTCCTGCGCAGTGTGCCGGCCGCTCACTCAGCCGGGTTCTTATTCACCCGATGCATGGGGCGAGCATGCTCGAGCTGACATCGCATGTGCTTTTGTGCACCGGAGCCATGCCAGCACGCATGGGACAGACTTGGTGCTTGCATGTGTGATCGGTTGCTCTCCTCGCCATGTGCACCAAGGATGCATCCGTGTAGGAAAATAAAGAAAAAGAGAAAAGAGAGGAGGCCGGATCGGATCGATCGGGTATAGAAGACAAAAGAAAAAGAAAAGGAAAAAAAGAAAGGATGCAGGATAAGGTGCGCCCCGAGGCGTGCATGTCGACAGTCCGGCATCGCGCGCTAGCGCATTTGTACCCACCGCATATGAGATGAGAATACACCAAAGTAGGATAGAAGCTGCAGTAGGGGTTTTACCTCCTCACGAGGGCCCCGAAGCAGGGTAGATCTTTGTGTTTGCAGTGTTCTTTGTGTGCGACTCCGTCGCGCAATCCCTCCCCGAATCCTCAAGCGTCCCATCGGCCCCAGACTAAGCCTACCCCTAGGCATCTGCGTGATTCCCACCACGACAACGACTGAAATAGAACCCATACTCCTTGAGTCTCACCACACACGACGCCCCAACATACGGACCATCATCAGCAGTGCGCTTTTCCAGCACCTTCGAGTCCAACATGCCCACTAGAATGCGAACAATGCCATGGCTCCGATAGGTGACAAGATCCACCTCAAGTGTCGTCCCAATGAGCGTACCCACCGCCCAAAAGCCAAGAAAGTGTCTCAGTGCATAAGGAACACCCTGAACATGAACCCATACCTTCTCAAGCACTCTAAGTGGAACTGCATCATCAATGGACTTCCAAACAGAAATAGTGGCCTGAGAATTAAAAGACGGAATATTCAACTGAATCCCGTCTACCCTGTGGAGATCCTCGGCCGACGGAAACCCAATGAGAAAAGCATTATCGCCATGGGGCAATGCCTCCCACGTCCACTGTGCCGAGTAACACACCTTGGATATCAGGCTCTCAATAGCAGCGGCGGGCACCGAGTCACCCACTATCGAAATCAGTGCAGTGGGCGAGCTCGACGGAATTAGATGAGGCTTGTAGACACTGTCAGGAAACTGCACGAACATCGTCTCCGGAACGCCAGAGCCCGTGGTGAAATAAGTGGGCTTGGGTAGCCGCAGCGTCGGACACCTGATAGTGGGATGAGCTGCATTATCACAAACTAAACAGTAGTGTTTTATCGGGCAAGCTTTAGTGGTATGAGAGTCTGCCGCGCACTTGAAACACTTGTTGCCTTTTTTTGCTTTGCCCTTACCCCCTGTCGATGTCTCGGACTGCTGCAACGTTGTTGTATCCGGCGAAGCATCTACTGCTGCCAAGCCAGAGACCGCAACTGCGGTGTTGGCACTCGCACCCGGGATGGGGGGAGGCGCCACCGCTGGCTGTCCCTGAAAACCACCACCCAGCTGGGGAGGAACCAACGGCTGGGCAAACTGCTGCTGCATCAAGGGCTGCTGAAACTGATTGCCCTGCTGACCCGCCTTGTTCTTCTTTCTCTTAGGGCGAGGAGCACCCTGCCCCGCCGCCGCCGGAGGCTGCTGACCCGGCTGCTGAAAAACCTGGCGGTCTGAAGAACCGGAATGAATTTTCCGCGCGACGGGCGTTAGCCTTGTGGTGGAATAACTTGGTATTCGCGTCCGCCACGTCCACGCACTGGACCAGAGAGCGTTTCAGCAAGAGACTGCAGCGAGCCCCAGAATTTCCTGCTTGAGGAACTGCCGTAATGCAAGCTCCGGAGCTCTCTGTGTGCCTGAGCACAGCCAATACCAAGAACGACCGGCTCAGCAATTGCAATCGGCAGCTTGGTGTTGCCTATGCGCGACCGGCTCTAGATTCTCAGGGCTCTAGCAACCCGGTTGAGCTTGATGTGCAGGGAGCAGATGTGATCGCCTGCAGCGACCGGCTTGGTCCAAGATTCAGAAAGTCTCCAATACCCCCTCTGCCGAACCCAATAATCCTCGAAAACCTGAACCCGCAAACAGGAGATGTTGACCTGACATAGAAGAGGTGGCCGCCCGAAGGTGGGACTGAGGGAAGAGGAGGCTCCAGTCCCACTGAAGAAAATCAATGATCGAAATCTTGGACTGAGTCTAGGCCGCGCACGAGCTCACCCAAGTGAATCGGCGACCAAAAGGTGAAAGCTTAGAATTTCCTCCAGAAAATTCAGAGCAGCCTGCGATTAGCCTCCTGCTCACATGCAGTGAGCTCTTGTCCGATTCTTTCACCAACAAGTTAAAATTGCCAACCAGAATCCATTGCGACGGCATTGTGCTCTTCAAGGTCTTGAGCTCATCGATAAACAAAACCTTCTCATTATCAAACTGTGGCCCATCGACCCCTGTTAACCCCCAGGTTTCCCGACTTTCTCTCACGAGTGAGATAGTGTTCACAGAACGGCCACACTCCGCCAGCTCAAAGAAATCCACCCAAGCTGCAACGATATCCCACCACGGGTGTCATCCGCTGGAAGGTAACAGTAATTGCCGACAAACTAAGGACAAAAAGACTCCGAGATCAGCGCACCACTTCCAACTTTGATTCCTGAACAATGAACACACACCACCGTCGCCCTTTGCTGGCCGCGACGCGCTGGATTATTGAGGCCCCTGGCGCTCCAATTGAGCATTCAGCCATAAGGAAACTTGTGAACCACATCAAGCAGACAGAGGGAAACCACAGCAACAAAACTCTGATGACAGCAACAAACTCAATGATGACAGACCTCAGCATCAACACAAGAAGGCCTAAACGCAGACAACAGTCTAAGCTACACACAGCCGAGGGCAGCGACAGCACAACACAGACAACCTTAACTGAAACTTAAACAAACACACTCGCCAAACACTACACTCGCACCATCGAAATGGACACAAACATAGAAACCTTGAACAACTCAGACCAGGAGTGGTGAGCCTATGCCACAGAACGACGACCCCTGGCCCTGCTTGCTTGCGATGAACGGTGGTCAGAACCACCCAGTTTTGAGGAATAAAAATACTTTTCCATTTATTATGAACTTCTTAGCGCATGAATATTGGATAGTCTCAGGTTAGCAACCAGGAAAAGTACAGTATAAGAAGAAAAAAGGCATCGTTGATAGAGCTAACTCGCTACATTTTCGTTTTCTTTCTGAACATAGCAACATTTTCACATGCTAACTCGCTGCTACAAACGCACTACGCCCCCCCGTACTTGACCTCCTCTGTTGCTTGTCAGTTCGCTTCCTGCTACGCCACAATAGCCGGATAGGTGTTCCCGGGAATCCAGCGTCAGACCGGAGCTGCTTGTGCATGTACCGGCGATACGGCTCAGGGAAGAGTTTCGCATCATTGACGAAGAGAACAAATGTCGGTGGACGAATAGCAGCCTACGGGAGAAGAACAAGGTTCCGTTAGAAGAAAAGCTCAGAAGAATGGAGGGGCTGTAAGGCAGTTTCGAGATAAAACTCTACAGACTAAAAGCAGTGAGGATCGTCTCTTTCCAAAGAGGTGAAATGATCTACACAGATGCCATACTAGCTGACTTGTGAAATGTAAAATTATAGTTAGCTACAATCCCCTCTCTGAATTGTTCCAGAATACTTCAGCAGGACTTGGGAATTAGCACAGGAGAATATCGTTGGGGAACTGACAGGAGCATGGAGTTTAATGATGGTATAAACCAAGTTAATCCAAAATCTGTAGACCACTAATCTAAGAAAAGCAGATGCATAAATGGGCAATGTAGTTGTGATTATGGCTTCAGCTTATTTGAAAGGTTCTCTCATAAACAATATGACTGACAGTAATAATAAGTAAATTACGCGAGCTTAGAGCAAGGCCATAGATTTTACCTGTGTTGTGTAATAAACACGGCCTCTTTTGCCACCTCTTGTTCTTGGTGGCGCTTTGAATGATACAGCTTCTCGAACCACTTGGTTAAGAATGGAAGTGCCAAGTCTTCTAGACCTTTCCTTTTCAACCAAAGAAGCAGCAGAAATAATCCTGAGAACAAATCCACACAATATATTTGTTAGAGAATGCCACTACAGGACAATGCTCTATACGCAGTGCCGGCGTCCGGAACACAAATAACAGGAGGTTACTAATAGAGGCATGGACGACTCATCAATTTTAGGGGGAAAAGGTGGAAATTCAGCAAGTTTTGTATGTCCAGTTAAAGAGTCAACACAATAGTGTATGTCCGGTTAGCAAGAAAGATACAACACCATGACAAGCAACATACAGCTTTGCTTAACAGTGAAAAACATGTAGACCTGGAGGGTTTTGAGAACAGACAGAGAGAAATTGTAATGCCATTAACTGCAAAAAAATTGCGCCAGAACCCAGTCAGCCACTATACCAGCACTTGGCATTACAGATCTATGAGTGTATAATATTCATGTTGTGGTGAATTTGTAAGAAAGAAAACAGGGAAATGGTGTTCTACTGGAAATGGCTGTCCGCTGTATAAATTAGTCGTTGCAGAGGTATAACCCAAACTATTAATTAACTACCACTTTTTTGATGGAAAGTTGCTAATTCATGTTTGTCAAAGGAAATGCAGGTATAGATAGACAGGGAACATATTCAGAGCACAACTATATGTTGTAGTTTGAACATTGGTAAATTGCACAACAGTTACAACAAACCCCGAGTTGGAAAACACACTCCAGTGTGTAAACAACATGTGACCTAGACCCCGCAACTAAATCAAGCATTGTATGCATCTTACAATTTATACATCTCTGCAATGGTTTAGAAATTATAGCAAGGCAACAATAAGAGATTTGTGAGACCAGCATAAATATGAAAAAACACAGTAAAGATATTGGAAGAGATTTACTTGTCAACGCTGCTCCCATTTATTGCAGAACAATAGACAATAGGTGCCCAGTCTAGTACACGTAGCTTCTCTCTTACATCCACTTCATAATGTGTAGTGCTCTCATTGTTCTTGTTTGGAATCGTGTCCCATTTGTTCACAACAATGACGCATGCCTTTCCCTCTTTCTCAATCCTTTCTGCAATTTTATAATCCTTGGCACCGAAAAGAAGAACTGGGTTAGAACGAATTTCATATCTATATGAATTGTTTGACATGTGAATGGATTGGTGAGATAAATACCTGCTCCGTGACGCATGCCATCGCTTCAACAACAAGGGCAACGACATCAGATCGACGAATTGCACTAAATGCACGTTTTACTGAAAGCGTTTCAGTTGTGCTGCCAGCAGAAGCAACTGCTGCTCTGCGTCGGATACCAGCCGTATCAATGAGTTTGTATTTCTGCAGCATTTGAAATATCAGCATATCAGTGTTGCATTGCGATGCGTCAGTTTTCTCTTTACATATCTAAGTATCTAACTTTATAGTTTTATTATACAGATAAAGAAGCGCATTTAAGTGGATACAGTTGGGTACTAAACTAGTGAAGCGGCTCTGTATTTAAATGTTCAAGAGTATTATGAACAAACCTGACCATCCGCTGTGGTTAACTCAGTATCAATGGCATCACGGGTGGTTCCACTGACTGGGCTCACAATTGTTCTATCTTCTCCAACCAAAGCATTTAGAATACTACTTTTCCCGACATTTGGTCTTCCAACGATGGAAATAGCAGGAATGCGGTTTTCTTCTTCTTCAACGTCATCCAATCCTTCTAGCCCCTGTAATGCCCAATCTTTATATCAAAAAGGATGTCATGAATGTTCCCAATACCTTAAACATATTATCCATGCATGCATGTAAGATAAAATAGTATCTTAACAAATATTGCAATACCTCGAAATTTTTGAGTCCTGAACAGACCAAATCAAGGAGCTCTCCAGTTCCAGTGCCGGTAATAGCAGATATTGGTATAGGTGTAAATCTAGCAGGAATAATGGAAAGATGAGCCAAGCAGCAAACAAATATAAATACAGCCAACTGCTGCATAGCTAAGGAAAAGAAACACCATCATGATTTATGGCAAGAAGGCAACCAGAGTTGACAGACAATTGATTCAAGCAGCATAACTAAATGATGTACAGTAGTTTGGTGATCTCGCATGCCGAATAATTAAATTCTGCTAGTTCATGGTGTTATGGCCTATACAGTTGAAACAAGACTAATGTGTTGTTTGTTCGTTTTATTTTAGCAGCACAAGCATAAAAATATCTGTTACAGTGTGAAGTTTTCAGTAGCTGCTATTGTCCAAAATATAACATAAGAAAATCATTCCAACATTGTGTAATCTTTTTGAAATGTGACTGAACTGAATGCTATGCAATCATAGAGCATAGTGTAACTTGTACTTTTACAGGCTCACCCTAATGACCAAAATTCTAATGCTTGCATTTGCCCTTTCCGTGGTGATTCACACTTGTTTACAGCAAGTATGATGCACTTGTGTGAGAAGTTGCGACGTAACCAATCAGCAATTTCTATATCAGCTGCCACAAGTCCAGCCTGAAGAAATTTGAGATCATCATGTTAATAAGGACAAGCTTTGTAACAATTTACAGGTAACCACAGGTGACGAAAACAAGTTAGGGAAACAAAGACACCAGAGAAAACAACATGTATCATCAGGAGGTAATATATTGAGCTGTTCATATTAGAGTAAATAGTGCTACTAAGATTAAAAGATCTAATATAACAAAAGTAACACATAAAATAGTTGCTCAAAATATAAGATGATAATTTCCTAAACCTGCCTGACCATCCACAAGGAATAGAAGTACAGCTGCTTCTTCAACAGCAGCAACAGCTTGCTTTTCAATCATTGATGGCATCCTAGCAATAGCAGCTTCTCTGGAGGCCAGAGGAATTCCATCCATACCAACAGTAGTTGTGATGGCAAGTTCTTCCATTACACCTGCTTGAGACTTTGATAGAGTAATCACACCCCCAGTATCAATAACCATAAACTCTTTATCACCCCAAAAAGATCGCCCGTACAAACGATCTCTGGTCACACCAGGTTCATCAACAACGATAGCCCTGTTGCCCTATTAGATATCATAATACAATACCATATCGATTTTTGCATTCAGATCAGGCATACAGTGAACTGCATTTCAGAAACTAACTGAAGTTATGGTCATATAAGTAAGTGGCATACCCCGACAAGACGATTGAATAGTGCCGATTTACCAACATTAGGCCTACCAATAACAGCCACCTTTGGAAGATTATTGTCTGGGATCTGAATCATTGATTGAATAGTAAATCGGTTAACTTTATTTTCCACATTACAACAACATGTTCATTAGCATGTCAACTAGACGACTGATTATTAGAACATTAAGATGCACTGACATGTTTAGCTGTTGATGTCTTATCCCTCATGTTCTTCTTTTCTCCCGAACATCACCATCTGAAAAAGGTCGAGATGTAGTCTATGAGAAGTCAAATGAACGACGTAAGCTTTTAGAGGAATAAACCAGCATATCATTCTGTTCTACTTGCAAACACAGCTTCTTTTTTCGCGAAAACGCAAAAGCTTTGCGCTTCGATGCATTGATAGAAAAGAATAGTTATTTACATGCTCAAAGAAGAGCAAACACCACCCATACAACACGACCCAGTAGAGCCTAACGACTACAACTCGCTAGAGTGTAGCACGCACTCCACATCTGGCTAGTCCGAAGACACAGCCGCCACCCGTTTTAGGAATAACCCCCGGTTAAATAAAGTAGTAAAGGAGCCCAATCTAGCTAAAGAGGGGCTTCTCCACCACCATAACCAACTAGCTACGTAGATGAATTATCCTTGCGTTCAGCTATCAAACCCATCCACTAGAGCTTGAACCCTACGAAACAAAAGAGCCTGTCCAAAGCTGAGCAGCATCGCTGCGTCTCGACCGACACCGGTCACCTCCAAAGACCGAGCTCCAACTGAACTTCCCTTGTCGACGCACCGTCCACTCTTGATGCCTAGGAGGGGGCAAGTAGATGGCGGGACTTGGTTGGTTCCGTGAGAGGCACCTCCTCGGACTCACCGGCAACGGCGTGCATTACGCCTCTGAAACATCAACCTCGGGCAGCGGCGAGCACCGGAGGAAAGTAACAAGGAACCTCAGGACGTGCCTCCAAACGTGATGCTCCCAACGGAGGGACGACGTCGAGGACGTCGCCATCACGCTGATCCAACCGAATCTAGGCTTTCACCCGGAGACCTCAACCACCCGAGAGAGTGTGAGGGAGGTGTCGACACACCTCGGCGACGCCTCCATGGAGGGGAATGGCGCCATCGCCGCCGGCACCGCCTGAAGGCGGGCAAGACTTTCTTCGTATTGCCACCACCTCCCACCGAACCCGCCGAAATGGAGTAGCTGTCCTTAACTTTCACACCGCCGCCGCCGCAGCCCCTCGCCATCGTAGCCAGACATCGAGGTCCACTCCCAAGGCGCAGCCCGAGAAGGCACAGCCCATCTTCCCACACCCTAGACGGGGATGCAGCCTTGGAACCTGGCGGGTACTAGGCCGCTCCGGGCATTGCCAGGGGAGAGCTCGGAAGTAGTCGGCCTTGTACAGTCAACAATGTGATTGCTGCACTACTACACACTAAGGCTAAACTCTATACATTTGTCTTGCTAATTACCAACATCTAGTTGACTAGGGTCCATAGAAGATCACTCCCCTAGCCATAGTTCCCTCCCATGTCCCTCTCCTCCTCCCCTGCCGCTGGTGATCACCGGCAACAGCATGGTCCCCTCCCCCCTCCCCTGTTGTCGCCGTAGCTTGGTATTAGGGTGGCCTAAAGAAATTGTGAGTTAGTGGTGTTAAGGTTTCCTGTACTAAAAAAATTGAATGTGAAACCTTAACCAATTGACTCAAAATTTCTCATCTTTTCCGAGAAGATTTGATAGCTTCTGTTTTCTACCGTCTGTGGGACGCTCAGGGGGTTTGTTAACGATCTGGTGTAGTAACAAGTTTGCTGGGGAACTGATATTCCAAAATGAGTTTGCCATTTCTGTGGAATTTACCTCGGCCCTTTCTGATGATGTCTTTGTTGTAACCAATGTTTATGGTCCCTGCCAACAGGATCGTAAGCAGCAGTTTTTGACTTGGTTCCATGATGTGGAGATGGCACCTGAAGTTCATTGGTTAGTTGTGGGCGATTTCAACCTCATTTGAACCCTGGAAGATCGTAACAAGCCGGGTGCTAACCTTCAGGACATTTTCCGTTTAATGAAGCCATTTCCAATTTAGGCCTAACCGAAATTCCACTAAAGGATAGAAAGTTTACTTGGAGTAACATGCAGCAGTCCCCTTTGCTTGAGAGGCTTGATTGGTTCTTTACCTCGAAAATCTGGAACTTAACCTATCCTGTGACGATGGCCTTCCCACTTGCAATGACCACCTCGGATCATGTGCCATGTGTTATTTCGTTTAAATCTTCAGTCCCAAAGACTAATGTCTTTCGTTTTGAAAACTTTTGGATGGAATATGAGGACTTTCTGCCATTTGTGGAGAATATTTGGAAGAACTCCATACATTATGCTGATGCTGCTAAAAGATTCACAGCTAAATTGAAAATTTTGAGAGGAGCTGTTAAAAAATGGGCAAGTAAGCATCGAAATTTGAAGGAGCAGGTGGAGAATGTGAATCACTTAATTAATCTCCTTGACTTTGCTGAGAATGCAAGAGATCTAACAGTTCATGAATGGCACATTCGTTCACAACTTAAGACCCTTCAAAACAGTCTTTTAACCGAACAGAACCTTTATTGGAGGCAGCATGGCAAAATTAAGTGGGTAAAATTGGGAGATGAATGCTCTAATTTTTTTCACTCTTTAGCCTCAGTTCAGCACCGAAAAAATCAGATTGCAAGTTTGTCTGCCCCTGATGGGACTCTGCATTCAGAGCATGAGGCAAAAGCTCAAATCATCTGGAATGCTTTCAAAGATAGACTGGGCAGATCGGAACCACATGAAATGCTATTTGATTTAACTACTATCTTGCACCAACATCCGGGGCTAGAAGAGCTAGAGGTTTCTTTCACTAAAGATGAGATTGATGCTGTGGTTAAGGATTTGCCAAACAACAAGTCCCCTGGACCTGATGGTTTTACTTGTGAATTTTTCAAAAAATGCTGGCCCCTGCTCAAACAGGATATGTGTGATTTATGTTCACAGTTCCATCAAGGTACTCTTAGTGTGCAGAGTATAAATTCTTCCTTTATCACTCTAGTTCCTAAGAAGGACGCACCTGTATCTGCTAATGACTTCAGGCCGATATCTCTCCTAAACTGTGTACTGAAAATTCTTACCAAATTGTTGCAAATAGGCTGCAAAGAGTGATTTTGGATCTGGTGCATAAGAATCAATATGGCTTCATTAAGACAAGAACTATTCAGGACTGTTTGGCTTGGGGTTTTGAGTATGTACATCTTTGTCACCAGTCCAAGAAACCTATTGTTCTTTTTAAGCTAGATTTCAAGAAAGCTTTTGACAAGGTAGAGCATTCAGTCATTTTGGACATTTTAAAGCATAAAGGCTTTGGTCCAATTTTCTGTGGATGGTGAGAGATCTCCTCAGTAATGCAACATCAGCGGTGCTCCTTAATGGTGTTCCTGGTAACAAATTCACTTGTAAGCGTGGAGTGAGACAGGGTGATCCTTAATCCCCTACTCTGTTTGTTCTTACAGGAGACTTGCTGCAGTCGGTGTTGTATGATGCCTTGAATCCAGTGGCGGAGCTACGTGTTTTTTTTTTACGGGACGGAGCTACGTGTTAGCTGTGGGGTCGGCCGACCCCACAGCTTTTGAGCAAAACAGCCTAAAAACACTGTACATTTACTGTGCATTGTGAAGAAAAAATCCAAAAAATTAGCAATGACCCCACAGATTCATGAGGCTGGCTTCACCACTGCTTGAATCAGGGACTGTTGGAGCTACCTTTACCGGTTGACTATACAACAGATTTCCCAGTAATTCAGTATGCCGATGACACTATTGTCATTTTGCCAGCTGACTGCGATCAATTGGTCCGTTTGAAATTTATCCTGGATGAATTTGCTATCTCCACGGGTTTGAAGGTAAATTACAGTAAATCAAACATGTATCTGATCAATGTGCCGGAGGATCGTTGGACTGAACTTAGAGAGGCTTTCAGTTGTCAGCTTGGGACTTTCCCATTCACTTATTTGGGGTTGCCTTTAGGTCTCACAAAGCCCAGGATTGAGCACCTCATGCCTTTGGTGACAAGAATTGGTCGGCGGCTGCAAACTTGTTCGGATTTTTTGAATCCTGCTGGGAGATTAGAGATAGTAAATACGGTGTTGTCCTCTCTGCCAACTTTCTACCTCACGACTCTGAAATTGCATGTGGGCATTGTCGAACAAATTGACAAGTACAGAAGACACTGTGTGTGGCGACGAAAGGATTTAGATGATAAAACCCCACCTCTTGCAGCGTGGGCTATGGTGTGCAAGCCAAAGGATGCAGGGGGGCTAGGTGTGATCAATCTATATGTGCAGAACAAGTGTTTACTAATGAAACACCTGGACAAGTTTTACAATCATGCTGATCAGCCTTGGGTGCATCTGATTTGGGAGAAATATTACCGAGATGCTCTGCCACCTCCTAAAATGTCTGACTATTCGTTTTGGTGGAGAGACTGTCTCAAATTCCTCCCTGAATATAAACAGTTTGCTCAGTGTCAGGTTGGACGAGGTGATTCCGTGGTGCTCTGGGAGGATTTATGGACTGACCAGAGGCTTACTGAAACTTTCCCACATTTGAGAACGTTTGCAATAAACCCTGCAGTAACTTTTCGGCAAGCTCATGACTGCAATTCGTTGTTGGATCTTTTCCACTTGCCCTTGTCGGAGGAGGCATTTGAGGAATTTCATGACTTTGTTCCTCTCCTGGAGGATAGATTTTCTCAGGATCAAGATTCTTGGAAATACCCATGGGGTTCTACTTTCTTGGCTAAGAAGGCTTATGATCGCTTGCACTCAGGACCTCCACCTCATTCGGTGTTCACTTGGCTTTGGAATTCCTGTTATCAGAAAAGGCACAAAGTTTTCGGCTGGTGGCTGCTTGTGGATAGGCTGAATACCCGTGCAATGCTACAACGCAAAACGTTCTTCCTGCCCAATTACAGTTGTGTCATGTGCAATGAGGATGTGTTGGAAACTCGGGATCATCTTTTCTTCCATTGCCCTTTTGCCCAAGTCTGTTGGAATTACTTGGCGCCAACGGCTGTACTACTTGATTTGCATGGATGGGACTGCTTCCAGCACCTTCGAGACTCGCTTCGCAAGCCTTTCTTCATGGAGATCATCCTGATGGGGCTGTGGTCCATTTGGATCACCCGGAATGCGTTCATCTTCAAGCAGAAGTCTCCAAGTCTTTACCATTGCCGAAAGGTCTTTAAGGAAGAAATGGAGTTGCTGAAGCATCGCGCTAATAGAAAGGCTTATGTTGATTTTGCCTCTTGGGTGGACAGTTTCATCTGAACTCTCTTAGTCTTAGTCATAGTGTTTTCTTTCTTTTTGTACAACCCTCTTGTACACCATTTTTGAGAAACTTTAATAAAAAATAAGCAGTACGTAAGTACTGTAGTTCCTCAAAAAAAATCTCATCGAGTAGCTCTACAACATTAGTTCAGTGTTCAGAGGCAAAACTTCTGTCACAGTGTACTCCAGAATTGCGAATTCTCATGGGTGGGTTGGACATTATTACCGCAGGACTCAAATGTAAATTCTAAGAGACGAGCGAGCTCCAGTACTCACTCACCTACGCTGAGCTCGCGGTCGAGGCGCGCGGCGAGGTCGGCGGCGGCGCGCCGCGCCTCCTCCTCCATCGCCTCGACGTCCATCTCCTCTTCATCCTCATCCTCGCTGTAATACTCCCCCTCCGATTCCCCCTCTTCTTCCTCTTCTCCATCCTCGTACGCGGGTTGCTGTACGGCGGCGGAGGCACGGAGGTCGCGGGTGGGACCAGGCGGAGCGAAGGACAGCAGCAGCGGGCGAGGGGCGGCAGCCCTGGAGGCGAGCGGCAGGAGGCGGGGAGGGTTTGGGGTTTTGGAGGCCGGATGGATGAGAGGCGGCCGCGAGGAGGAGGAGGTGGAAGCCATGGCCATGGCGCACGTGCCGGTGGGGTGCTGAGGTTTGGGGATGGGAATCGGAAGGGGATAAGGAGGGAGGAAGGGGCTGAAGCCGTTATGGGCTTATGCCTGTGGGTGTGGCGCGTGCGACCCACCGGTCAGGTGGATCCTACACTACCGCAGGTTGGCTCCAAAACCGTCGGATGTTTTCTTTTGAAATTACCAGTTGCGTGCAACGGGATAACAAATACGTAAAAGCTGAAGAGAAATTCATTAACCGGGTTTTAGATTTGGACAGAACTAGGCGTCCCCAGGATCTTTGGGCAAAAATCCCCGGGTCTGACACGTGTCCATTTTTTCTTTCTAAATCCCGTTTTTGCTACCGTGTAGCAAATAATCACCCGCTTTTGCTCCGATGTAGCAAAAACGGTTCGGCCAGAAAACAGAAAAAGAAAAGACTGAATTCGCTGGAGATTTCGTAGCAACAAAAATGTGCTACTGTAGCAAAATTGACTTTGCCGAAAACATCGCCAGAGACATCGATGAAGACCTCGCTGGAGACATCGTAGCAAAATCTTTGTACTATTGTAGCACCACCACTTAACTATAATAGCAAAAAAATTGTTAGTATATTGCAGCATCGTAGCAAAAAATAATTCCGGCGAGGTCCTCCGATGAGACTTATGATGCAAAACAGCAGAACAAATTGTAGCATGTCACATCCCAAATTTTGAAACTAAGAAAAACTTAGTTTTACCAGACCCAAAATTCAGAACCAACAAAAACTTTTTGAAATGTTTCTCTGATGATAGTGCTTTCCTTCCCATTGCTATGTTGAACCTTGTGTGACTTGTTGTCTAAGTTATTTGACTAGTAAGTATAAGACCCAACCAATATAAAAATATATTTAACTTTGGTGATCATGTCATGACAAGAAAAATATTCCATATGTCTTTCCATTCTTATTTTTGGCCAACTCCATTTCGAGGATATTTGGTTTAGCAACAACCAAAACTAATACCCATTATTTGAGAAAGTAAAGGTATTTCCAAAATTATGTGTTTCCAAAAATGTGGAGATCTATATGATATCTCCTATCCATCTTTTAAACTTGATATTTTGCATTTGTATGCAACTCCCATTTTATAAGCTTTGGTTATCATTTCATTTTAAAAGAGAACACCAGTGGGAAATATATTACCCCACATACTTTGTCTTGCTCAAAACCCTTTCCAAAAATATCAAGGTGGAGTTGAGATAGTTTTAAACAACATCTTGTCATAATTAAGTGTGATCATATTTATAAGATAGTATTGTTAATCATGTATATGGTGGTGTGATTAATCCTTGTGGTTTGAATGGTGTGGACTTGGTTGTGGTGTTGATCTTGTTGTGATAGTTTGCTGATTGGACTTATGATTGTATTGATGGTTAATTCTTGTTTTGTTGTTTGCTTGGGTGAATAATTACATCAATATACTTGAGTAGTAAATTAAAAACACACTTGGCAATAAATTTGGAATGTGACTTAAATTTAAAACAAACTCCTCAAAATTATTCAACAAAGGAAAATTAAGATCATGAATCAAAGAAATGATCTTAATAAATTATTTTCCCCTACTTAACTCTCTATTTTCTTCAAACAAATATTTTCTCTATGAAAATATAAAGTATTTGAAGTTGCCATATTTGTCAAGAAAGTTCCAAAGGTTCAAAACAATATTTTATCACTTGCTTGAAAATATTAAAAGAGTATCAAATATGATTTACCAAAAATAATATATTCAAACCCTATGAACAAAAGTTGTTCAAAACATTTTATTTTCAAACACCAATTTTTGTTGGGGCTCTAGATTATAAAGGGAGCCTACCCAAATTATTTCAGAATTTTTGAAATATTTTAAGTGCTCCAATTAAATACCTAAAGAGCTTCTGGTTTTAAAATAAAATAGAAAGGACTAAATCGTAAAAGGAAAAAGAAGTTCCGGGGCGTCCTGCAAAATTGCCGTCTTCTCTGTAGCAGCCCGTGGCCGACGACGCCGTTGTCGTCCTCCCGTCGCTCGCCCGCCCGAACCCCCCCTCCTCTCCGTTGCCCTGCGAGGAGAAGGATAAGAGACCCCCCCCCCGAAGCCGCTCTGCCCTCCTTCATCTCTCACTCGCCTCCTGCTCTCTCCCTCTCTCTCTTTTCTTCCTCAACCCGAAACCCTAGCCGCAGGTGGCCGAGCTCGCCGTCGCGCCTCGCCGTCGATGGAGAGCTCCCCGAGCAAATCGAAGAGGACCAGAAGCTTCACCGCGTCGCACTCTGCGTCATCGTCCAAGGAATCATCGCGGGAAGTCGTGAATCGAGCTGTGCATTGGCGTCTTCTTCATCCCCGGCCGCCGGACATCCAGGAAGCTCGCGAGCGATGTAGTCCACCATTCGCCGCCATTTATGCTCCCCCGTAATCCCCTCCTCGCGGCCTAACTCGTGGACATCGCGATTTCTTTTTAGGACCACCGGAGCCGCCGCGTCGACCTCGCCGTGCTCCCTGCTGCCTCGCCGTCGCTGCGTGTCCAGAGGAAGAAGAAGCCGCGTACCCGTTCGCTCCGCTCGTGGGCCGCTTGCTGGGCCGCCGTCTGCGCCGCAAGGCACGGATCCGGGCAGATCTGGCCCATTCCTTTTTTTTTAATAGATCTAATATCTATTTCTATTTCCTGTATAAATGGCAGTGTAGGTTTAATTCAAATGTGGTAGATCTGTGCTAGCAATTTGAGTGATTCCAATTTTGTAGAGTTCCTATGTGTTTTCTTAATCAGGTAGAACTGGTTGCTTGCTAAAATATATTTTTAATTGATGTCTAGATTAAAACTTGTAAAAAGTATCTTTTTCACTAAATATTTAATATCTAGAGTTTTACAAATCCAATATTGCAAACTAAAATTCTCTGGATAGGTTGAGATGATACCTTTCCAGATCTGTTGGCCTTGTATGCAAATGAAATCTAAAACAAAAGTTCTATTCATTCTTAAAAACACATCAGTAGCTCTTTGATGATTTTTGTAGATTTTTAGGGGATGAATTTTGGAGTAAATCCAATTGGCTTGTCTTCTATATGTGTAGGAGAACATCGCCCTAAATTGGTTTGAATTTAGGAGTCATTGATTGACTGTGGTGCTAATTATAAGGTTTAGGCCTCTCTGCCTATTTTTATTAGGGCTTTATTAATTGTTGTGTTATAACTTTATTGTTATAGATGTGTTTCCTATCATGTGTAGGGTGGTAATCCACTGTTATGATGTGTCTCCTTAATCTTGCTAGCATGTTAGGAGAGCTATTTGTGAATCATGTGTTGTTAGGGTTTTATTCCCTATATAACTTTGCCTCTAGTAATTGAGAATTGCTATGCTTATTTATTTTAATGTGGGAATATTGTGTGTGATTAAAAGGTATGCCTTGCTTGTTAATGATTGTTGTGGTACTGTGATTGCATGTTATTGTTGTTTATCATGCTATAATATGTTAGTACTGTTAGTGGCATGTGTTAGGCTTAATTGAGTTAAACATGTGTTGTCAGTGGTGATTGAAGCAACCAACAAGTAGTTAATTATGCTTGTGTTGCTTGATATTTTGAATTTGCGAGATAATCGTTTTAACTAAGTTTGGGCTACTGATTTCTTAGGTTTGCTAATAGTGCATAGCCTTGCTTGTTAGTAGAAACTATTTGATGACTTAACTTTTGTCTGAAGTATTTCTTGTTTAAGGAAACATGTTTGTCAGGTACCTCTAATTGAGGATATCTTGGTGCCCATTTGTTTTGGCATGTGTATGGTGTTATACTCCTGATTGGTATAATGCCCTTGTAAATGTGGATCTTAGTTTGTTGCTTGATTAAAATAGTGCTATGTTGTGGTTTGTTCCTTGTTTGTATACCACTTGTGGTTTGGTTTGCTTATTGAGTGTTGTTTTATTTTCATGTTGCGACGCTAGAGATAAACGCTACCGAGTGGTATTTGGGAAGGATTTATCGGAGAAGGATGAGAGTTTATTTCTTTGATCAGTGAGAAGAAGCTCCGGGAACATCATGCTGAAATCAGGCAAGCTATTCTCTGAGCTTGCATTTATATACATCTATTTTGGTTCACATGTTTTACTTATAAAGAGCAAAAGTGATTTATGTGGTGTTTGCCACTAAAGCTACGATTTTGAAAACCCTTTTTCCAAATTACAAGTATATTATTTTGACACCCTATATGGAGTTATTAGCTGGAATTTCTTTTCCAAATTATAGGATGGGAAAAATATTGTTTACTCAAAACTCCTTTGGAAATACTTGTGAGGTTGTGGAATACCGAGATGTCGGTGTGGAAATGGGGAAGTGGTGAATGGTGATGTTTATGAAAAATGCACATTGTGTCTTTGTACTATGACGACCAGCCGATAATCTGTGCGACCACATTTACCCCCATATGGGCACGGGGCTTAGTCATATAATTTGCTCTTATTAGTATGGGATACCTCATCGACGGAGATGACTCCGTTATGCATGAGGGGATGGTTTGTGAACTCCCCTGACCTGGGTCCTCGCTCAAACTCTATGGAAAGATAAGGAGGAGGATTGAAGACTTCATAAATGTGGTCGCCGGGAAAAACATATGAGTCCTCACACTTGGGGTTGCCGACGGGGACCGGACTGAGTGTCGGTGGGAATTATCATATGGGTAGGGTCCTATACTAGCATGAGCAAAGGAGAGGCTAGGGTCGGTGGCTCAACTTCGCATACACCTTGTATGGCGGGACGTGGCTGACATGATGAGTTACCGGATGGATGTGGGAAAAGCGTGCTACCTCTGCAGAGGGTAAAACTATTCGAATAGCCGAGTCCTCGGATATGGACAGTTGGGAGGCTGTCCTCTGACCATGTGCAAGTTTTGGAAATGTTTAAGATTTAAAAAGGAAAATGGAGATGTTGTATTTGTGCAACTATACCGATGAGTCGGTATGAGGTTGCTGGAAAAGAGGAGGACCCTGAGGGGCTATGATCGAGAAGTGCAAAGTTTTGTGTCCTGAAAGGTGAAAATGTTTTATGCAACTATGCTAACGGGCCGGCATGCGGTTGTGGGATTTGAATGACCATGAAGGGTTATGGTCGAAAAAGGAGGAGTTTTGGGGAAATAAAACCGGGTGATGAATTTCGGGAAAACATTTTTTTAAAGAAGACCTCTTATCTTCTCCAATAAAGATATATTTTCGGGAAAATGTTTATTAAAGAGACTTCTTACCTTTTTCAACAAAGATGTATTTCCGGGAAAAAGTTTTAAAAGAAAATTCTTACAAGATAGATTTATGGAAAAAGTTCTAAAAGCATTCTTTTCTTTTTCAATAAAGATATAGAGATTTCAAAACAAAGTTTTATCAAACAAAAGTCTGCCTTCCCTTTTTAACAAGGATATAGAGTTTTCAAAGCAAAGAAAGTTTTATCTAAACAATAAAAAGAGTAGTGCATGCTCATCCGGGGGTAGTTTGCGAGTACATTCAAATGTACTCATATTGGTTTCGTCCCTGGCTATTGTCTTAGCCAGATTCGAAGAGGAGCAGTTCGAAGAAGAAGTGGTTAATGACGTCAATGCGAACTAGGGCGCTTCCCAGTCAGCTGCCTGTAGGGTTGGCAAGTGACTTGGGCTCCACGTTGATTTGGTGATTTCCGCTGCGAGTACCTGATGAAGTTATGGCTTCATCAAGTAAGTAAATTCATTCGGTATTTATGGGTGTTCTGTGATGCCAATTCGAGTTATGTGCAACAACAGAATGATCATGGGATTGTTGCAGGAAACATAACGAGTATCTCGGATAGTTAATCCGGGGTCCTCACAGACTTGGTATCAGAGCCATCCTGACTGTAACAGACCTTAGTTAGCATGGACGTTAGTTAGGAAAGAAATATTTTGTTAAAAGTATATTGTTACCAAAAACATATTTTATCTAAGGAAGTCCAAAAATAACTTCCACTCTTCTCACCTTCTCAAATATTTCCGAGTCTCATCCCTCTATTTAAATTTTCTAAGGATTTCTCTACTCCCTCTTACCCGTTCAAAATAATCGACGATGAACCCAAGTGAGACCTAATTGCTAGCACCTACCCGAAGAAGCTTCCATCTCAAATATTCAACATTCACCTCAAGGTGATTGATCTGCAAATACCAAGATCGTCGGTATCAACAAAGCAAGAGACCTTCGAAGATCTCAACTCAATATCAATAATTCTACTCAAGTTGCAACCTCGACAATCTCAAGTATTCCAGCTGAAGACTAAGGCGAAAACTATTTTTGGAAAGAAATATATTACTACCTAAATTATTTGTATCTAAGGAAGCCTAAGTATAACTTCCATTCTTTTCAACTTCTCGAATTATTCTACCCTTGTCCCTTGTTTAAAGGTTTATCAAAAGTTTCCGTCTGTTGTCTTACCTCCATTCAAGCTTACATACTTGACGATATCCCAAACCAGACCCATAGGATCGATAGGATAAGCTCGTTTTACTTGAGCAATCCCCACCTTCCACGGTATTAAACGTCTGTTGGTGCTAAAAGTGCCTTGATTAATCTTTGCTTGTATGTTGCATTTATGTGTGTTGTTTCCTTGTGTGTTTCACAAAATCCGCCTTGTCGGAAACCCAAAGTAACCACACTTTTATCTGTTGCTTTTATTTTGACTGTTGCAACAAAACCTTTTTGCCTTGTTGGCCATAGATGTACTTTTTGTATCCTTTCAAAAGACCGACTTAGAAAACCCTTCAGAAAATTTTCTCTTAGTAAGAGGAGCAAGGTATGGAATACTCTCTACCCCAAGACTCTGTGACCTTCTGCAAACGATAGCGGCCTTCATACGTCGTTTTGTACAACACATCAAGCCATCGAGAAAGATGAAGATTCAAGACCCGACGGTAGATGACACTGGTCGTATCCCGTCGGACTAACAAAACAATGAAAAACTAACATAACTAACATAATTTATCTAACTTTAAATCTCTCATCTAACCAAATTTTGCAAAGATACTAACTGCTTTTTCTAGACCAAGGAATAAGTGCCATAGGACGACTCAAAACTAGTTGGTACAAGGAGACTTTAGGAGGATATAAGAGTGTTGGACTATAAGATTATTAGTCAAAAGGATCCCTTAAGAATCTAGTTGATGAGATCAAACTTTGGTGGATAAGGTTGGTAATATCAAAAATTTGGGGTTTAGAATAAAAGTGAAAGCTTGGAGTGGATCGATAAATCAATTGGGTTTGGACAGATGATATATTTAATTAATACTCTGGGGCTAACCAGTTGTGGTCCCCAACCATTGGTGGTTATCTGGAGCTAGAAGACGTGACCCTTGATTTAAGGTTTAGAAATAAAGGTGAAAGTTATTGGATTTTTAGGAAGCACTTGCTGATAAAATGATGTTTGGATTGGTTAGAAGCAAGTAAATTAAGAAGAATACTCCGGTGTTGGAATGTTTAGGGTGATTCTAGCGCAAGTGACCTTGTACTAAATTCTTATGGAATTATAGGAAGTGGTCAAAGATGAGTTAGCAAATGAGTAGATCGTTGTATGCAAGAAATAATTGGTGGAGGACAAGTGAATGTTTATCGGATTCTAGGAATCAATGTGACTTGGTCTAGTAGCAAGACATTCTAGGTGAAAGTAGTTTTCAGAGCTTGTCACACTCTGTTTGGATTATTCTTAGAAAGATCATTTTATCTTTGATTTTGAGATCGAGGCCCAAAATGTTGAGATGAAATCTGGATTGGTTAGAAAGTGGGTCAATTCTTGATGGATGATCACATGATTGTTGGATGCTTTATTTAGCTTTGATGATATGATCGTGGGAAGATGGCAACCTGAAGGAGTCAGATAATTGAGATATGCCTATCTGGGGAATAAATTAATCAAGAAATAATTGGTGGACTACTATGATTTTTGTGATAGGATGTAATGGGAAGACTGAGCCTGAAAGGTTCGATGGGTATCCGATAGATTGAACTATATATGATAAAGAGTTTATGCCCGAAGAAGATGATGGTGGATTAATAATTTAGCTTGGGCAAAAGTCATGATTCAGTTAACTAGTTGATAGTAGTGGCCTTACCAGAGATGTTGGAATGGTATTTTGAAGACTCGAGAATTAGAGGCCTATGTAAATTTGGTTGTTTTGGATCTTAGGTACAATAAGTGATGTTCAGAGTATAGCACCCAACTCCCTTGAAAACTAACTTAAGCCCCTCAACCAGAAAGTTTTCCCGGAAACCCTAACTATTCTGGTGCACTCTAACTTACTTGTGAAGACACCTGCAAACTTCCTGAAGAACCCGAACCAAAGAAGTCTTTCAGGACAGCCTTTTTCTCGCCAAGCCGAAGGAAGAAAAGCGTGAAGAAATCTACCGGAAGTCACTAAGAAGAATCAAACAACGGAAGCACCTGCTGTTGGCAACATCAACCACCAAGCAAGTTCAGATGCCCTTAGAAGTTTATAACATCCCTCTACTAACTAGAAACCGGAGAGAGTCGAGTGCTCAGACTTGACGCATCCTGAAAACAACTCGTCCTCATCTGTGACCCTCGTAAGGAGAAAATATCAGGAAGTGATATCTGCACCAACCCCAAGCACGAGAGTGTCACCCAAGACGAAGATCGTCAAGCTACTCAAGAAGAATGATGCCTCCAAGTCAACTCCATCTGCGACGTCCAGCATGACCATTAAAAACCCCTTTTTAAGGGGGGAAGACCTGCAATAGGCATACAAAAAACATGTTAATAATTAGTCCCTTACGCCTCAGTCTTGTAGTGTCTGGAAACAGCCAACCAGGACTCTCCCTCAGCGTCGATCGTTAAGTCAACCCCATCATCGAGGATCTGAACTCAGCACAGAAGATCATCGACAAAGAAAGCCTCGCAACATCAATTTGTCAAGATCTCACATGGCGACCTCGCTGAAGAAGCAACGACCTCAGAAGTATAGTCAGCCCAAAACTCGTGCCCTCGTACTCCCCTGTTACCACCGGGCAAATCTCGAGGACGAGATTTATTTTAAGGGGGGAAGAGCTGTCACATCCCAAATTTTGGAACTAAGAAAAACTTAGTTTTACCAGACCCAAAATTCAGAACCAACAAAAACTTTTTGAAATGTTTCTCTGATGATAGTGCTTTCCTTCCCATTGCTATGTTGAACCTTGTGTGACTTGTTGTTTAAGTTATTTGACTAGTAAGTATAAGACCCAACCAATATAAAAATATATTTAACTTTGGTGATCATGTCATGACAAGAAAAATATTCCATATGTCTTTCCATTCTTATTTTGGCCAACTCCATTTCGAGGATATTTGGTTTAGCAACAACCAAAACTAATACCCATTATTTGAGAAAGTAAAGGTATTTCCAAAATTATGTGTTTCCAAAAATGTGGAGATCTATATGATATCTCCTATCCATCTTTTAAACTTGATATTTTGCATTTGTATGCAACTCCCATTTTATAAGCTTTGGTTATCATTTCATTTTAAAAGAGAACACCAGTGGGAAATATATTACCCCACATATTTTGTCTTGCTCAAAACCCTTTCCAAAAATCAAGGTGGAGTTGAGATAGTTTTAAACAACATCTTGTCATAATTAAGTGTGATCATATTTATAAGATAGTATTGTTAATCATGTATATGGTGGTGTGATTAATCCTTGTGGTTTGAATGGTGTGGACTTGGTTGTGGTGTTGATCTTGTTGTGATAGTTTGCTGATTGGGCTTATGATTGTATTGATGGTTAATTCTTGTTTTGTTGTTTGATTGGGTGAATAATTACACCAATATACTTGAGTAGTAAATTAAAAACACACTTGGCAATAAATTTGGAATGTGACTTAAATTTAAAACAAACTCCTCAAAATTATTCAACAAAGGAAAATTAAGATCATGAATCAAAGAAATGATCTTAATAAATTATTTTCCCTACTTAACTCTCTATTTTCTTCAAACAAATATTTTCTCTATGAAAATATAAAGTATTTGAAGTTGCCATATTTGTCAAGAAAGTTCCAAAGGTTCAAAACAATATTTTATCACTTGCTTGAAAATATTAAAAGAGTATCAAATATGATTTACCAAAAATAATATATTCAAACCCTATGAACAAAAGTTGTTCAAAACATTTTATTTTCAAACACCAATTTTTGTGGGGGCTCTACATTATAAAGGGAGCCTACCCAAATTATTTCAGAATTTTTGAAATATTTTAAGTGCTCCAATTAAATACCTAAAGAGCTTCTGGTTTTAAAATAAAACGGAAAGGACTAAATCGTAAAAGGAAAAAGAAGTTCCGGGGGCGTCCTGCAAAATTGCCGTCTTCTCTGTAGCAGCCCGTGGCCGACGACGCCGTTGTCGTCCTCCCGTCGCTCGCCCGCCCGGACCCCCCTCCTCTCCGTTGCCCTGCGAGGAGAAGGATAAGAGACACCCCCGAAGCCGCTCTGCCCTCCTTCATCTCTCACTCGCCTCCTGCTCTCTCCCTCTCTCTCTTTTCTTCCTCAACCCGAAACCCTAGCCGCAGGTGGCCGAGCTCGCCGTCGCGCCTCGCCGTCGATGGAGAGCTCCCCGAGCAAATCGAAGAGGACCAGAGCTTCACCACGTCGCACTCTGCGTCATCGTCCAAGGAATCATCGCGGGAAGTCGTGAATCGAGCTGTGCATCGGCGTCTTCTTCATCCCCGGCCGCCGGACATCCAGGAAACTCGCGAGCGATGTAGTCCACCATTCGCTTCCATTTATGCTCCCCCGTAATCCCCTCCTCGCGGCCTAACTCGTGGACATCGCGATTTCTTTTTAGGACCACAGGAGCCGCCGCGTCGACCTCGCCGTGCTCCCTGCTGCCTCGCCGTCGCTGCGTGTCCAGAGGAAGAAGAAGCCGCGTACCCGTTCGCTCCGCTCGTGGGCCGCTTGCTGGGCCGCCGTCTGCGCCGCAAGGCACGGATCCGGGCAGATCTGGCCCATTCCTTTTTTTTTAATAGATCTAATATCTATTTCTATTTCCTGTATAAATGGCAGTGTAGGTTTAATTCAAATGTGGTAGATCTGTGCTAGCAATTTGAGTGATTCCAATTTTGTAGAGTTCCTATGTGTTTTCTTAATCAGGTAGAACTGGTTGCTTGCTAAAATATATTTTTAATTGATGTCTAGATTAAAACTTGTAAAAAGTATCTTTTTCACTAACTATTTAATATCTAGAGTTTTACAAATCCAAATATTGCAAACTAAAATTCTCTGGATAGGTTGAGATGATACCTTTCCAGATCTGTTGGCCTTGTATGCAAATGAAACCTAAAACAAATGTTCTATTCATTCTTAAAAACACATCAGTAGCTCTTTGATGATTTTTGTAGATTTTTAGGAGATGAATTTTGGAGTAAATCGAATTGGCTTGTCTTCTATATGTGTAGGAGAACATCTCCCGAAATTGGTTTGAATTTAGGAGTCATTGATTGACTGTGGTGCTAATTATAAGGTTTAGGCCTCTCTGCCTATTTTTATTAGGGCTTTATTAATTGTTGTGTTATAACTTTATTGTTATAGATGTGTTTCCTAGCATGTGTAGGGTGGTAATCCACTGTTATGATGTGTCTCCTTAATCTTGCTAGCATGTTAGGAGAGCTATTTGTGAATCATGTGTTGTTAGGGTTTTATTCCCTATATAACTTTGCCTCTAGTAATTGAGAATTGCTATGCTTATTTATTTTAATGTGGGAATATTGTGTGTGATTAAAAGGTATGCCTTGCTTGTTAATGATTGTTGTGGTACTGTGATTGCATGTTATTGTTGTTTATCATGCTATAATATGTTAGTACTGTTAGTGGCATGTGTTAGGCTTAATTGAGTTAAACATGTGTTGTCAGTGGTGATTGAAGCAACCAACAAGTAGTTAATTATGCTTGTGTTGCTTGATATTTTGAATTTGCGAGATAATCGTTTTAACTAAGTTTGGGCTACTGATTTCTTAGGATTGCTAATAGTGCATAGCCTTGCTTGTTAGTAGAAACTATTTGATGACTTAACTTTTGTCTGAAGTATTTCTTGTTTAAGGAAACATGTTTGTCAGGTACCTCTAATTGAGGATATCTTGGTGCCCATTTGTTTTGGCATGTGTATGGTGTTATACTCCTGATTGGTATAATGCCCTTGTAAATGTGGATCTTAGTTTGTTGCTTGATTAAAATAGTGCTATGTTGTGGTTTGTTCCTTGTTTGTATACCACTTGTGGTTTGGTTTGCTTATTGAGTGTTGTTTTATTTTCATGTTGCGACGCTAGAGATAAACGCTACCAGAGTGGTATTTGGGAAGGATTTATCGGAGAAGGATGAGAGTTTATTTCTTTGATCAGTGAGAAGAAGCTCCGGGAACATCATGCTGAAATCAGGCAAGCTATTCTCTGAGCTTGCATTTATATACATCTATTTTGGTTCACATGTTTTACTTATAAAGAGCAAAAGTGATTTATGTGGTGTTTGCCACTAAAGCTATGATTTTGAAAACCCTTTTTCCAAATTACAAGTATATTATTTTGACACCCTATATGGAGTTATTAGCTGGAATTTCTTTTCCAAATTATAGGATGGGAAAAATATTGTTTACTCAAAACTCCTTTGGAAATACTTGTGAGGTTGTGGAATACCGAGATGTCGGTGTGGAAATGGGGAAGTGGTGAATGGTGATGTTTATGAAAAATGCACATTGTGTCTTTGTACTATGACGACCAGCCGATAATCTGTGCGACCACATTTACCCCCATATGGGCACGGGGCTTAGTCATATAATTTGCTCTTATTAGTATGGGATACCTCATCGACGGAGATGACTCCGTTATGCATGAGGGGATGGTTTGTGAACTCCCCTGACCTGGGTCCTCGCTCAAACTCTATGGAAAGATAAGGAGGAGGATTGAAGACTTCATAAATGTGGTCGCCGGGAAAAACATATGAGTCCTCACACTTGGGGTTGCCGACGGGGACCGGACTGAGTGTCGGTGGGAATTATCATATGGGTAGGGTCCTATACTAGCATGAGCAAAGGAGAGGCTAGGGTCGGTGGCTCAACTTCGCATACACCTTGTATGGCGGGACGTGGCTGACATGATGAGTTACCGGATGGATGTGGGAAAAGCGTGCTACCTCTGCAGAGGGTAAAACTATTCGAATAGCCGAGTCCTCGGATATGGACAGTTGGGAGGCTGTCCTCTGACCATGTGCAAGTTTTGGAAATGTTTAAGATTTAAAAAGGAAAATGGAGATGTTGTATTTGTGCAACTATACCGATGAGTCGGTATGAGGTTGCTGGAAAAGAGGAGGACCCTGAGGGGCTATGATCGAGAAGTGCAAAGTTTTGTGTCCTGAAAGGTGAAAATGTTTTATGCAACTATGCTAACGGGCCGGCATGCGGTTGTGGGATTTGAATGACCATGAAGGGTTATGGTCGAAAAAGGAGGAGTTTTGGGGAAATAAAACCGGGTGATGAATTTCGGGAAAACATTTTTTTAAAGAAGACCTCTTATCTTCTCCAATAAAGATATATTTTCGGGAAAATGTTTATTAAAGAGACTTCTTACCTTTTTCAACAAAGATGTATTTCCGGGAAAAAGTTTTAAAAGAAAATTCTTACAAGATAGATTTATGGAAAAAGTTCTAAAAGCATTCTTTTCTTTTTCAATAAAGATATAGAGATTTCAAAACAAAGTTTTATCAAACAAAAGTCTGCCCTTCCCTTTTTAAACAAGGATATAGAGTTTTCAAAGCAAAGAAAGTTTTATCTAAACAATAAAAAGAGTAGTGCATGCTCATCCGGGGGTAGTTTGCGAGTACATTCAAATGTACTCATATTGGTTTCGTCCCTGGCTATTGTCTTAGCCAGATTCGGAAGAGGAGCAGTTCGAAGAAGAAGTGGTTAATGACGTCAATGTGAACTAGGGCGCTTCCCAGTCAGCTGCCTGTAGGGTTGGCAAGTGACTTGGGCTCCACGTTGATTTGGTGATTTCCGCTGCGAGTACCTGATGAAGTTATGGCTTCATTCAAGTAAGTAAATTCATTCGGTAATTATGGGTGTTCTGTGATGCCAATTCGAGTTATGTGCAACAACAGAATGATCATGGGATTGTTGCATTAAACATAACGAGTATCTCGGATAGTTAATCCGGGGTCCTCACAGACTTGGTATCAGAGCCATCCTGACTGTAACAGACCTTAGTTAGCATGGACGTTAGTTAGGAAAGAAATATTTTGTTAAAAGTATATTGTTACCAAAAACATACTTTTATCTAAGGAAGTCCAAAAATAACTTCCACTCTTCTCACCTTCTCAAATATTTCCGAGTCTCATCCCTCTACTTTAAAAATTTTCTAAGGATTTCTCTACTCCCTCTTACCCGTTCAAAATAATCGACGATGAACCCAAGTGAGACCTAATTGGCTAGCACCTACCCGAAGAAGCTTCCATCTCAAATATTCAACATTCAGCCTCAAGGTGATTGATCTGCAAATACCAAGATCGTCGGTATCAACAAAGCAAGAGACCTTCGAAGATCTCAACTCAATATCAATAATTCTACTCAAGTTGCAACCTCGACAATCTCAAGTATTCCAGCTGAAGACTAAGGCGAAAACTATTTTTGGAAAGAAATATATTACTACCTAAATTATTTGTATCTAAGGAAGCCTAAGTATAACTTCCATTCTTTTCAACTTCTCGAATTATTCTACCCCTTGTCCCTTGTTTAAAGGTTTATCAAAAGTTTCCGTCTGTTGTCTTACCTCCATTCAAGCTTACATACTTGACGATATCCCAAACCAGACCCATAGGATCGATAGGATAAGCTCGTTTTACTTGAGCAATCCCCACCTTCCACGGTATTAAACGTCTGTTGGTGCTAAAAGTGCCTTGATTAATCTTTGCTTGTATGTTGCATTTATGTGTGTTGTTTCCTTGTGTGTTTCACAAAATCCGCCTTGTCGGAAACCCAAAGTAACCACACTTTTATCTGTTGCTTTTATTTTGACTGTTGGCAACAAAACCTTTTTGCCTTGTTGGCCATAGATGTACTTTTTGTATCCTTTCAAAAGACCGACTTAGAAAACCCTTCAGAAATTTTTTCTCTTAGTAAGAGGAGCAAGGTATGGAATACTCTCTACCCCAAGACTCTGTGAACTTCTGCAAAACGGATAGCGGCCTTCATACGTCGTTTTGTACAATCACATCAAGCCATCGAGAAAGATGAAGATTCAAGACCCGACGGTAGATGACACTGGTCGTATCCCGTCGGACTAACAAAACAATGTGAAAAACTAACATAACTAACATAATTTATCTAACTTTAAATCTCTCATCTAACCAAATTTTGCAAAGATACTAACTGCTTTTTCTAGACCAAGCGAATAAGTGCCATAGGACGACTCAAAACTAGTTGGTACGAAGGAGACTTTAGGAGGATATAAGAGTGTTGGACTATAAGATTATTAGTAAAAAGGATCCCTTAAGAATCTAGTTGATGAGATCAAACTTTGGTGGATAAGGTTGGTAATATCAAAAATTTGTGGTTTAGAATAAAAGTGAAAGCTTGGAGTGGATCGATAAATCAATTGGGTTTGGACAGATGATATATTTAATTAATACTCTGGGGCTAACCAGTTGTGGTCCCCAACCATTGGTGGTTATCTGGAGCTAGAAGGCGTGACCCTTGATTTAAGGTTTAGAAATAAAGGTGAAAGTTATTGGATTTTTAGGAAGCACTTGCTGATAAAATGATGTTTGGATTGGTTAGAAGCAAGTAAATTAAGAAGAATACTCCGGTGTTGGAATGTTTAGGGTGATTCTTAGAGCAAGTGACCTTTGTACTAAATTCTTATGGAATTATAGGAAGTGGTCAAAGATGAGTTAGCAAATGAGTAGATCGTTGTATGCAAGAAATAATTGATGGAGGACAAGTGAATGTTTATTGGATTCTAGGAATCAATGTGACTTGGTCTAGTAGCAAGACATTCTAGGTGAAAGTAATTTTCAGAGCTTGTCACACTCTGTTTGGATTATTCTTAGAAGGATCATTTTATCTTTGATTTTGAGATCGAGGCCCAAAAATGTTGAGATGAAATCTGGATTGGTTAGAAAGTGGGTCAATTCTTGATGGGATGATCACATGATTGTTGGATGCTTTATTTAGCTTTGATGATATGATCGTGGGAAGATGGCAACCTGAAGGAGTCAGATAATTTGAGATATGCCTATCTGGGGAATAAATTAATCAAGAAATAATTGGTGGACTACTATGATTTTTGTGACAGGATGTAATGGGAAGACTGAGCCTGAAAGGTTCGATGGGTATCCGATAGATTGAACTATAATATGATAAAGAGTTTATGCCGTAATTATGGGTGTTCTGTGATGCCAATTCGAGTTATGTGCAACAACAGAATGATCATGGGATTGTTGCAGGAAACATAACGAGTATCTCGGATAGTTAATCCGGGGTCCTCACATAGCACAAAAAAAATCTTCCTGTAATGCAAAATCACATAACGTATGGGGAAAAAATTAAATACATAAACAAAACGTAGCAAAAAAAATCCGCTAGCTGATGGAAGCAGTGTCGCCTGCTCGTCGCAGCACCAGTGATGGCCGGTACATCGATGGCAGCAGCACTGCATGCTCCTTGTAGCACCTTCGGCCGTCGTTGGTAGCACCTCATGTGGCCATTGTCGGCTCGTCAGTAGCAACGGCGTGCCGTTGGTAGCATCGCCACCCTTCTTCGGCAGCACCACCGTTCACCATTTGTTGCACCGCATGGGTCCATTAGTAGCATCGGGGCGACCGTTAGAAGCAACGCTACTATACCCTTGCAGCAACGTCGCCGGCCGCTGACAGCATCCCCGGGGTCCGTCGGTAGCAACGCTATTATACCCGCAGCAACGTCGCCGGCCGCTGACAGCATCGCCGCCTGCCGTCGGTAGCATCTCCGGCGTCCACCTTGGAGCAGCAACACCCTAGGTTGGTAGCAAGGTCGCCCGCCGCTGGCAGCACCCTCGAATGCCGACGGTAGCATCTCCGGCTGCCTACCGTAGCACCGCCGTCATCTCCATGTAGCGGTGCAGCCCCCCATAGCAGCGCCTCCGCCGTTGAGGGCGCGGCGACGAGGCTAAGGCGAGCACCTCGGCAGGGGTCGTCGGCAGGTTCGCGGCACGAGGGGCACCACCTCGAAGATCCTGTCCTCGCCGGAGGCCCGGAGGTAGGAGTGAGAAGGCACACGTGGTTGGCGTTGGGGATCGGGATGGAGTCGGCGACGCGTGGCTTGGACGGTGCCGTCCCCGTCGACACCCGAAAGCATCGTCGGGAGGCAGGGGAGGCGGAGGTTTGGGGAGAGACGACCGGCCTCCATGGCCGTGGAGGTCGGGGCGTGGAGGGCCATGGCGGCGGGAGCTGGGCTTCCCCTGATCCGGCGTGCGGCTATAGTCCGGGGCGGCGGCGAGGCTTTCCTCGTTGCGGCGGCAAATAGGGATGGTTGTGTGTGGCCGTGTGGGTGACGGGGTCGGGGCTGATGGCACTGGGGCCTGCTCGCGGATGGCTCGGCCAATGGTGATAGGGGCGGCGAGCGAGCGGTGGGAGACGAAGGAGTGGTGGAGAAGATGAGGTTGAGGGAGAGGGGATAAGTCAACAGATTTTTCCTGGAGCGGTGGGCTGGTCAGGCAAGGAAAATCACACCCGCACGATCGTGCCCCATCCGATGGCTACGCATCCGGAGGATGGAAGCGCGTGATCCCGCGGGGAAAACAAAGTGTTTTCCTTTAGATTTTACGAATATGTGTGTCAAGAGAAATTTGCATGTGACGTGGGACTATGTCCGGAAAATTATCTTGACATTATCACGAACTCTCGACATATTGCAACCAACATTCACTCCAGACATCTTTCCTCACAAACGTCAAAAATCCCCACTCCCGCCTCGCAGGCTAGGGACACGCTACAGCAGGCGCAAAACGCGGGCAAGGCACGAATGCGGTGGAGGGGCACACGTGGGAGGCTGGGATACACGAATCTGGAGAGCGGGTCCGCTCTGGACCGAGTGGTGGCGTAACGGGACCCAATTATCCCTGCTCTGACCAACAACAATTTAATCCTTGCCCTGGACTAATATATGTTAATTAACTTGTAAAATCTTTAGTCCCTTAAATCGTCATTCACTACCACAAAAATCCACGTAGATTATCCTTTTAGCTCCCCTTTTCAATGGATGATGACAAAGTGATTTGCAGCTCGGATTTTAGAAATGAATGATTTACAACTCACAAAAGTTTGATATAAAATTAGAGCGGTGGTTGATTAGATATAGGAAAGAGCGACTCCTCTCATCTAAGGTTTTGTTTGTTTCTAAAGTTTTTGTGTGGATTAACGGGATAATCACCACATGGATTGGGTGAAAACCCCTATCTTCACCTAATCCCCACAATTTCCTAATCTACTAGGGAAGGGTAGTGTTTTGGGTATTGAACAAAATATACTATAATTTAGGGAATTCTGGATAAAAGTGGGGATAAAACATATCAAATACACTCGAAACAAACGGTATTTTGTTGATATGTGGGGATTAGGGTTTGACCTGGATAATCCTCACCAATCACTAAAAAACTCTAGAAACAAACAGAGCCTAGGTGTGTGTAAAATGCATATGAATATGCTCCTCCTATATCTAACAACCGGTAGAGTGCAAAGTGAACAAGGATGTGACCACCTTTTGACTGAAACATGTATTTAATCGACAAATCAAGTCGTTGTTTATCACATGCCTTCAGGCAGTGACAACACCACGCACGCAGCATTCCAACAAGCGAAGCGAGCATAGGCCAGGTGGAGACCAGCACTTCATAGAAGCAAGTCGCCGGCAAGCCACAAGCGAGCGAGAACACGCAGACCCTAGCAGTCTCGCTGGATCTGATGGTGGATCGCTCCACAAGCCCCTCGCCGCAGGCTCGCTGGTGCCGGGCGAACATCACGGCGTATGTGCCCGTCGACTGGGCAGCCAGACAAGGAGACGGAGTGATGCCACCGACCGTCTCGTCGCCGCACCGTCACGCCGGTGCTGGGGAAGAGAGGCTCGCCGGCCGCCTCCACCCGTCTGACGGGGCAGCCTCGGAGCAAGCCAACGGCCGTCTCTTCGCCGCGCCGGTGCTGGGGAAAGAGAGGCGCCGCCGCGCATCTGTTGGGGAAATCGGGAGAAGGTAACTCGTCTGTGCCTTTGGCTGCGGAGTAGAAGCCCGCGCTTGGGCTTATGGGCTGAGCCGAGAAGATGACCCACAAGCCCAAATGGTGCCCAAAGGCGAGGACGGCGGTGGCGTGCCAGCCACCCTGAAATACTCGCCCTGCCGCCCGAAGGTAACCGTCTCAACGAACTCCGCCGTGCCTCTCCTCTTCTCCGGTTCTCCCCCTCGCCAGAGCTCCAAGAAACCAAGAACCCACACCTCTCCCTCTCGCCTTCCCTCTCCACCGCCCCTGCTCTCTCCAGCAGTCCAGCGGCAGCGACCGATGGACTTGTTCCACAGCAGGCGCCATGTCCGGCTGCGGAGCCACGACCTCGGCACCTACCTCTACGCCAACAGCGACGGGGAGGGCGTGTCCCTCCGCGACCGCCACGCATCGCTGAAAGCGGCGTGGGCGGTGCACCTCTACCACGGCGACGACAACACCCCGTACGTGCTCCTCCACAACGCGGCCTACGGCCGCTACCTCGCCGCCACCGACGCCCCGGCGCCGAGCGGCTGATTCGGCTTCCGCGTCGCCCAGCGAAACTACGACCAGCCGCACTAGGAGGCCATCAGGTGGCAGGCCGTCAGGGCGGGGTCTGGGGACGACATCATGCTCCGCCACGTCGGCGCCGACTTCTACCGCTACCTCCGCGCCAACGGGCGGTACCGCCCCTGGAACAATGCCGCCACCGTCGACCGCTTCGAGAATGTCAGCACCATGATGCCGTGGGTGGTGGAGCCCATCCCCTCTAGAGAGGGCATGCCTCGCCTTCCACGTCGGGTCAGGGTGAGTTCGCCATGCCCGCTTCTCGATTTTTCTCCAATTGCTTTGGCTGAAGCTATCGATTGCGTGAAATTGTTTCGTCTTGGATGTCCTTAATATCTTCATCCTTTTTTTAGATAAAGGGATTTTTGTGGCGCCCCGACCCGACTGCTATACAGTGATACTGTGTCTCCGGTTATCCGACACCACCAGACACACCATCAAAGCATAATAGAGAGATCAAGACTTGTGGAACAACTGGCACATCACAGACTCTACGACACAAATCATATAGTTCAACTCTTATAATAGAGAAAGATAGCAAATTACAACCAGAGGTCACGGACCCAACATTACAACAAGCGGAAGCAAAATAGGTTGTTCTAAACAACAAGATCCAGCATATGGCCTAAGAGGCCTACAGATAAACATCACAGCGCCAGCTGTTCCGGGATGTCCCAAGCTGCCGCCTGGGAACCCCAGACTACTCGTCGACGTCCACAAAGAACCCACCTTCGAGGTCGGTGAAGTCCTCTTCTGAAACAAAACAAACGGCGTTGAGTTCGACGAACTCGCAAGATTATATATAGAGCATTAGCTCGATGAAGCTTTCAAAGTCATAGGGCTGTTTTGCATAAAGCTGATTTTATTTATGGAAAACATAACTCAATGGCATCGACTAATCAGAATATTTTCAAAAGAGGTAAGGAGTAACTCTTTCTTTCATCACCTTTCTCATCATCAACCATTGTCAATCATTGTACCTGTTCATCAAAGGCACCTCCCCGAATCACCCTCGAGGAAGCTCACCTTGCAATCTTGAAGTGGTACCTTTAGTACCCAGTTTTTAATCATTCCGTTAAAGTTATTCTATGATCTTATCGTCCTTTCCCAAGTTGTCCGTAACCGTGGACACGGCTTTTTGAAAAGATTTACCCTGCAGGGGTGTACAATGTTTGCCACGCGTACCGTCCGGCCCATTACCTGCGCATTAGCTCTCTTCCTTGGAAAGCCGGCTGGGTGGGAGCGGTGTCGACTTCTCCCTCGTTAAGGACTTTCCAGGATCATCAGTGGCGGCAGGACTGCCAGTGCCTGCAACACCCGCCCCACGGCCACTTATTTTCCTAACACCACCATCCTCATCCCAGTTCATACCACCATCATCACGCACGCGCAAATGGAAGCCCGAACTAGAGGACCCTGGCTAGCCCCGCCCGAGTTATTTAGTCTATGAGGGTTCCTGCAATTGCATAGGCCTCACACATGGTTGCACGTTCAGTCTTGGTTCGGGAGGTAAAGAACTCGCACCTAGGCGGCGAGAACGAGACAAAGCACCACAACCACAGTGGCCTCTCATCCCCACCTTTAAGCATTTTATTATCCGTCACCACAATTTCTCCACCATCATTCTCATCTCATCACCTATTTCCAACATGAACCATCCACCGTATAGCTATGCAATTAACTAAGCATGGCTAAGCATCAACATAGCATAGTAAGTATCTCGGCCAACAATACAATCCTATGGATAATAGGAGGGAAAACGGGTATTGGCATCGGAATCTTAATGCAACTATAGGATACTCTAATCCAATGAAATTGACATTTGGAACCGCATGCAATATTATAGTGGAGAAAATAATTGCGGAAATATAGGATAAGACATGCTCAGAGGGGGGATTACGCTTGCCTTGCTCAACGTGCTGGTAGTACGGATCTTCGGGGTATTGTGGAGTAACCCTGGCTGCTTGATCTATCGAAGCATAGCACGAGAGAAACAAATCAATCACCACACAAGCTTTAACAGATGCAATGCGCAAACACATGATGACATGACGTTTTGAAACCCCCGGGAGGAGGATGATTCCACTATTCAGATTAAATGGAGTTCGGGTGCTTAGAGGGGCGCATCCCGGATATCCGTGAATTTAGGTCATGGATCATCTTACTTGTTGATTACGGTGGTCGAAACCCTAGGATATAACTTGTAGATGCTATGACATGATCATGTGGGAGATGCAGGGTTTTGACGATTTAATAAACATGATAACCATTTAAAAGGTTTGTTCACGAATTTCCGGACATTCGGGGATATTATACGTATTTTATGATGCTCGGATGAAATACAAGTTATAACATTTTAATTCCTCTTTTAAATAGGCCTGGTTATTATTTAAATCCAACACCTTAGTAACACTTAACCAAAAATAGGAAGAGAAATAAAAAGAAACAGTACATTTTCTTTTGTGCTGGGCAAAATCGGAAATTCCGAATTTTCTTCACTCGGAATATCCGACTGCTACTCGATGGTCTGAAATTGGCTAAGGACAGAAGCAAAACTTGCACTGAGAAAGTTCGGATTATCCGATTCTTATGCAGCTCGGATTTTCCGATCAAAATTGGAGGACTGAAAATACGGCTAAGGACCTAACGCTTAACCGCACTGGCATGGCTCGGATTATCCGGTCGGCGTCGACACGGAATTTCTGACGAGCGGGTACGAACTCTGTGCTCCGGCGAGCTCACACGGAATCGAAGCTACGGCCCTCGATCGAACGAATACTAGGCATGGGAAGGTTCGCCAGCTCACCCTGAAGGCGTAGGCGAAGACGGCGAGGTCGGAGACGCAGCAACGGCGGCGGAATCGTCCGGCGAGTGGCGGAACGGCAGCGGCGGAGTCGGGGACGGCGACCTCGATTCCGGCTAGCCCAGCTCGATTCCGGCGGTGGAGAAGAAGAAGACGACAAGGCGAAGCTGGTGGTGGTCTCGGAATTGCCCGGGGAGCTCTCAATCAACGGCGCGGCGGCGGAGACGGCGAGCTCGGTGCGGCTCCATGGCGAGAGAGAGACGGGAGGGGAACGGGGCAGGTGAGCGAGTGGGGACGGGGTAGGAGGAGCAGTGCAGCCTCGGGGTGGTCTTCTCCTGGCAAGTGGAAGCAGCGAGGAGGGGGGGCCCGGCGCTGGGGGCGCGCGGCATGGGAGCGCGGCGGCATGGCGCCAGTGTTAGAGGAGAGAGATGACCGTTTCACGAAAAAAACCCTGGAACTTTTAAGTTCATCACAACCAGGTCCTTTTCCCTTTTAAAATATAAAACCTTTTAAAACCAGCAGCTTCAGTGATTTAATTTAGGCACCAAAACATTTTCAAAAATTATGAAATAATTTGGGTGGCCTTTTTATACCATGAGGAAGCTCCACGAAAATTGGCGCCTCCAAATAAAATGTTTTGAACCACTTTTGTTTAGAGAGGTTGGATAGGGCATTTTGCTAAATTCAAAAGTGTTGCTCCTTTAACAACTTGGAGCAAGTGCAAAAATATTATTTTGGAGCTCTTGGAACTTCCTTGACAAATAGGAGATGTCAAAGTAATTTTATTTTGCGAGCTTGAGTTCCTTCGTTGTTTTGAAATTGGTTGAAGCAAATTTGGCATTTTGTTTTTAAGTGGTGTCAAACCACCACAATTCCCTAGCAACATCAACAATTCCCTAGCACAGTTCCCTAGTAACAACATGATGCATGGATGCCATGATGCAATGCAACACAAAAGCGAAAATTTTATCCGGGTTTTTAGGTTTTCAAACTTCGGGCTGTTACAACTCTACCCTCCTTACAGGAATCTCGTCCCGAGATTCTTAGAGTAGGAAAGAGGGAAAAAGGTTACAACGGTACTACACGATCTTCTCGCTTCAGGTAGCTTCTATCTTGAAGAGGTTGGCTGAGGGCATCATGAAGATCTTCATCGGCTTCACCTCGAGGTCACTATCACGTACTCCATAGGAAAGAAGGAAAACCTCACCGGAAGGATGGATCTTGGTGGAGATACAACGACCGAGTACCTCCTAGTAGAATCCTAGGATGAGACTTCAAGCATCCCTTGAATTGACAGTTAGGAGACACTTTCGTGTGACGGGAGATTGATAAGGAGTTTCCAGTTGGTAGACAGCTGTTTCTCAGCGATTCAGAATATGAACTTTGCACAAGGCCTAGAATTTCTGAAGACGAAGGTTGAACAAGATTCCAACAGATGAAGAGATAACTTGTACTAGTCGGCTTGAGTAGAACTTTCCTCACGGAGGAGCATTTCAGATCACTGGAGAAGGATCGGAAAGCTAGATCGAGAGAACTTCCGAAACTCTGCAAACGTTAGTATCGGGGACACTTCGTGATTTTCCAGACATCGGGACAACTTCTTGAGGATCACCAACTGTCGTTTCTGTTTGAGATTTAGATCTGATCGGGTGTAGAGATACTCCAGATTCAACATGGATGAATAGGGAGTCTTTGCCACAGATACCACCGGATTACTTTTGCGAGAACCCCAGGAGCTGGACTAGAAGGTCTAACTCCAAAGGATGAACGAGATTGCGGAACTCAAGTATTAGCAACTTGTCAGAAGACAGCGGCCCTACTTGATTTACTTGCAACGAGACACGATTTAGTCCTTGTGGGGAAACACCAAAGAAGACGAAGAAGTTCTCAGACTTCCTCTCTTTCTGGGACAATTCAATCAGTGGCTTGGATGCATAGATGAAATTCTCAAGGGATGGAGGTAACAACATACCATTCCGAGAATATTCTACACATGCACGATCGAGTTGAGATGATTTCGAGGAAACCAGACAATTCACTCAGATCCACGGCGACATCTTTCAGCAATTGCACGTGAACCAGGGAAAGTCACTTCTAACTCCAGAACACATACCTTGTGAAGACACAAAGTTAGTTCCAACAAATTTCCAATGCTAACGCCCAATATCCAGTATGAATCTCCTCCAACATGGAGAGATAAGAAGGTAGTTGATGGGCTCAACCACAAACTTATCCAGATACTCCAAGACGGTAGACTCATATTTCACCAGAACGAGGCATTAGTATTGGTCAGACTAACACATTCAGGTGGGTAGGTCTGAGGTTGATTTGACGATAGCCCAATTCAAATCAAAAGATTTTAGGATAGCATATCCACAAAGGAGATACCACCTAGCTTCAACACGTACAGACTAGACATCCCATTGAGAAGGAACTATATCGGGATAGAGCTTTATCTTTCAACTCTCCAAGTTGTTTAAACTCAACCGAATAATTCTGGACATCCAGCACGATTTCTTGGAGAAGGGAGTTGTTCAGAGAACCAGCTTACTCATAAGCTCAACATCACGATCAGGTGACAACCTGGCGATACTTCTGGAAAGACCTCCAGAATATCACGATCCACATATAGGATATCACGACATACCGGTGGATCTTGAGTTCAAGGGAGGATCATGCCTTTCAAGGCACAACGAGGTGGTCTTGGGAGCTTCGGCACAAACCTAGCTCTTTGACCGAGGGAGTGCATCAGAGCCAACTGACTTGGTAACACTGTCAAACTCAACTTATTGATTGGCTAATCAATCATGCTAAGGAGGACAATAAATGTCCTTGGATTTTTGCGCCGTAAGAACTGCTGACAATGTCCGATAGTTACATTATTGCTCACGTCTCATCCTCCTCGAGTAACAAGTTACTTGGAAGACGGAGAGCAACAAGTGTAAAAGCATCACTTCATCAAAAGGATCAGGATACTCAACACGATACCCTGCTATCAAGGAGTGTGACACTCTAAGGTGGAGCAGAACGGAAGCTAGACACGGCCCTTATTCTGCAGGGTACAATACTTTGACCTGGTCCGAGAAGTGGACAAGGTACTAGAGTTGTTTCTTCTATCGAGACGAAGTGGAAAGTCTTGACGGACCGAGAGAGTGGCTTGCATCGGAACATACCACCGCACGGTAAAACTTTACTGTCAAAAGACAGACAAAGGTCGGAAAGCAGATCAGAGTAAGAAACATGCTCAGGAGAAATCCTAAGATGTTGAAGATGCACCGGTTATTACTCAATTGTGATAACCATGCCCAAAAGGAGAGATGCAGCAGAGTCATGACATAGATGGGGGATTGGCTAAGAGAATTCTGGTCATAACCCAGATGATTCCAAGACAGAATCTCCGGCTATGGCAGAGTTAAAGTTACATAGCCATCCGAGGTGTGGGAAACTAAGGTTCAACCATTTACCACACAAACCACATAAAGGACTTGGGTTAAAGGTCAGCTTCATGTGCCGAGAATCATAAATAGCATAACGATCACATGGGTAAGAACCCACACAATTCATCATGCCAGAATCACAGCACAATCCGGGACCTTCGGTTCAAGACCTTGGGTTAAAATCCAACAAAGGAGCAAAGGATTAGACTCGGTAGAAACATCTGAGTTGATTTGGGATTGCAACGCAGCGGGAGCAACGTGACACATAACACTAAAGATAGAACCCCACCCACGTGATACTCCTAGTTTTGAAGTAACAGACGAGGAGTAAAACCTTTAAACTCAAATCGAGGTAAGATTGCTCCGAGATTAGAGGGTAACCAGATAAGGAGTAAAAAGAATCCTAAGATGGTTTTCACAACTCATTTTTAGGTTAAAATATTTTCACAAGCACTAGACTCAACGTCGACCAGTAGAAGGGTTTCCTACAGGCAGTACTGCTCTGATACCAACTTGTGGCGCCCCGACCCGACTGCTATACAGTGATACTGTGTCTCCGGTTATCCGACACCACCAGACACACCATCAAAGCATAATAGAGAGATCAAGACTTGTGGAACAACTGGCACATCACAGACTCTACGACACAAATCATATAGTTCAACTCTTATAATAGAGAAAGATAGCAAATTACAACCAGAGGTCACGGACCCAACATTACAACAAGCGGAAGCAAAATAGGTTGTTCTAAACAACAAGATCCAGCATATGGCCTAAGAGGCCTACAGATAAACATCACAGCGCCAGCTGTTCCGGGATGTCCCAAGCTGCCGCCTGGGAACCCCAGACTACTCGTCGACGTCCACAAAGAACCCACCTTCGAGGTCGGTGAAGTCCTCCTCTGAAACAAAACAAACGGCGTTGAGTTCGACGAACTCGCAAGATTATATATAGAGCATTAGCTCGATGAAGCTTTCAAAGTCATAGGGCTGTTTTGCATAAAGCTGATTTTATTTATGGAAAACATAACTCAATGGCATCGACTAATCAGAATATTTTCAAAAGAGGTAAGGAGTAACTCTTTCTTTCATCACCTTTCTCATCATCAACCATTGTCAACCATTGTACCTGTTCATCAAAGGCACCTCCCCGAATCACCCTCGAGGAAGCTCACCTTGCAATCTTGAAGTGGTACCTTTAGTACCCAGTTTTTAATCATTCCGTTAAAGTTATTCTATGATCTTATCGTCCTATCCCAAGTTGTCCGTAACCGTGGACACGGCTTTTCGAAAAGATTTACCCTGCAGGGGTGTACAATGTTTGCCACGCGTACCGGCCGGCCCATTACCTGCGCATTAGCTCTCTTCCTTGGAAAGCCGGCTGGGTGGGAGCGGTGTCGACTTCTCCCTCGTTAAGGACTTTCCAGGATCATCAGTGGCGGCAGGACTGCCAGTGCCTGCAACACCCGCCCCACGGCCACTTATTTTCCTAACACCACCATCCTCATCCCAGTTCATACCACCATCATCACGCACGCGCAAATGGAAGCCCGAACTAGAGGACCCTGGCTAGCCCCGCCCGAGTTATTTAGTCTATGAGGGTTCTTGCAATTGCATAGGCCTCACGCATGGTTGCACGCTCAGTCTTGGTTCGGGAGGTAAAGAACTCGCACCTAGGCGGCGAGAACGAGACAAAGCACCACAACCACAGTGGCCTCTCATCCCCACCTTTAAGCATTTTATTATCCGTCACCACAATTTCTCCACCATCATTCTCATCTCATCACCTGTTTCCAACATGAACCATCCACCGTATAGCTATGCAATTAACTAAGCATGGCTAAGCATCAACATAGCATAGTAAGTATCTCGGCCAACAATACAATCCTATGGATAATAGGAGGGAAAACGGGTATTGGCATCGGAATCTTAATGCAACTATAGGATACTCTAATCCAATGAAATTGACATTTGGAGCCGCATGCAATATTATAGTGGAGAAAATAATTGCGAAAATATAGGATAAGACATGCTCAGAGGGGGGATTGCGCTTGCCTTGCTCAACGTGCTGGTAGTACGGATCTTCGGGGTATTGTGGAGTAACCCCGGCTGCTTGATCTATCGAAGCATAGCACGAGAGAAACAAATCAATCACCACACAAGCTTTAACAGATGCAATGCGCAAACACATGATGACATGACGTTTTGAAACCCCCGGGAGGAGGATGATTCCACTATTCAGATTAAACGGAGTTCGGGTGCTTAGAGGGGCGCATCCCGGATATCCGTGAATTTAGGTCATGGATCATCTTACTTGTTGATTACGGTGGTCGAAACCCTAGGATATAACTTGTAGATGCTATGACATGATCATGTGGGAGATGCAGGGTTTTGACGATTTAATAAACATGATAACCATTTAAAAGGTTTGTTCACGAATTTCCGGACATTCGGGGATATTATACGCATTTTATGTTGCTCCGATGAAATACAAGTTATAACATTTTAATTCCTCTTTTAAATAGGCCTGGTTATTATTTAAATCCAACACCTTAGTAACACTTAACCAAAAATAGGAAGAGAAATAAAAAGAAACAGTACATTTTCTTTTGTGCTGGGCAAAATCGGAAATTCCGAATTTTCTTCACTCGGAATATCCGACTGCTACTCGATGGTCTGAAATTGGCTAAGGACAGAAGCAAAACTTGCACTGAGAAAGTTCGGATTATCCGATTCTTATGCAGCTCAGATTTTCCGATCAAAATTGGAGGACTGAAAATACGGCTAAGGACCTAACGCTTAACCGCACTGGCATGGCTCGGATTATCCGGTCGGCGTCGACACGGAATTTCCGACGAGCGGGTACGAACTCTGTGCTCCGGCGAGCTCACACGGAATCGAAGCTACGGCCCTCGATCGAACGAATACTAGGCATGGGAAGGTTCGCCAGCTCACCCTGAAGGCGTAGGCGAAGACGGCGAGGTCGGAGACGCAGCAACGGCGGCGGAATCGTCCGGCGAGCGGCGGAACGGCAGCGGCGGAGTCGGGGACGGCGGCCTCGATTCCGGCTAGCCCAGCTCGATTCCGGCGGTGGAGAAGAAGAAGACGACAAGGCGAAGCTGGTGGTGGTCTCGGAATTGCCCGGGGAGCTCTCAATCAACGGCGCGGCGGCGGAGACGGCGAGCTCGGTGCGGCTCCATGGCGAGAGAGAGACGGGAGGGGAACGGGGCAGGTGAGCGAGTGGGGACGGGGTAGGAGGAGCAGTGCAGCCTCGGGGTGGTCTTCTCCTGGCAAGTGGAAGCAGCGAGGAGGGGGGGCCCGGCGCTGGGGGCGCGCGGCATGGGAGCGCGGCGGCATGGCACCAGTGTTAGAGGAGAGAGATGACCGTTTCACGAAAAAACCCCTGGAACTTTCATCACAACCAGGTCCTTTTCCCTTTTAAAATATAAAACCTTTTAAAACCAGCAGCTTCAGTGATTTAATTTAGGCACCAAAACATTTTCAAAAATTATGAAATAATTTGGGTGGCCTTTTTATACCATGAGGAAGCTCCACGAAAATTGGCGCCTCCAAATAAAATGTTTTGAGCCACTTTTGTTTAGAGAGGTTGGATAGGGCATTTTGCTAAATTCAAAAGTATTGCTCCTTTAACAATTTGGAGCAAGTGCAAAAATATTATTTTGGAGCTCTTGGAACTTCCTTGGCAAATAGGAGATGTCAAAGTAATTTTATTTTGCGAGCTTGAGTTCCTTCGTTGTTTTGAAATTGGTTGAAGCAAATTTGGCATTTTGTTTTTAAGTGGTGTCAAACCACCACAATTCCCTAGCAACATCAACAATTCCCTAGCACAATTCCCTAGTAACAACATGATGCATGGATGCCATGATGCAATGCAACACAAAAGCGAAAATTTTATCCGGGTTTTTAGGTTTTCAAACTTCGGGCTGTTACAACTTTATTACTTAAGAGTTTGAAGCATTACACCCAGCCTCTGCATAGCTAGGATGCACACAGCCACAAGTTCACGAGCTCACGAGTATCTAGTTCTAAAATTAAAAAAGGCGAATTACATATCATAATGAGAAATTGTAAAGCCGCCTAAGATGATGGTAGGTCGATCCGGAGACTATGTTACCATCCATGCCGGGAAAATAACTCCCTGGCCGTAGCCTCCAAACGTAACGCCACCTCCAAAAACAAGTCTCGGTGCTCCACACGTTGTAGGGCCGACCATGCTCGTAGCGTTGCTGTACACCGATAGATAACCTGCATAAAAGAAACATTTTTGTCGTTAAAAACCTTGTCATTTCTACATAGCCACAGCGACCAAATAACGGCAATCGCTCCCACCCTACTGAATAGTTTAAACCTAGGATCTACCCCGTTCAACCAGTTGCCAAAAATATTTGCAACGCTGCGCGAGGGATGTAAGGTAGAACCTATCTGGATGGCTGACCATATAGACCTAGCGAACTGGCACTGAAAGAATAAGTGTGTAATAGTCTCGTCATGTTGACAGAAGACACACTTTTTACTTCCGTGCCAATTGCGTTTGGCAAGGTTATCTTTTGTAAGAATTACACCTCGACGGAGATACCACGCAAACACCTTAGTTTTTAGTGGGATCTTCATCTTCCAAATTTTATTATTATCCCTAATATCGGCTGGGACTGTGGGTAAGATTAATGCTCTATACATGGAATCAACCGAGAATTTACCATTCTTCGTTCGATTCCAATGAAATTTATATGGACCTTCCGACAGATGGATGGAATCCAATCGTATGAGCAAAGCATTCCAGGATGTTTGTCTTGTTTCAAGTAAACTTCTCCTGAACGAAACATTTGGTGGGGAAGTACCCAACACCTTAGCGAGCGTGTCGCTCTTGTTTCGTACAATAGCATACAGAGCCGGATATTGTTCTCTGAGAGTGGCTTGGCCTAGCCATTTATCCTTCCAGAATCGAATTTCTGATCCATCCCTAATTGAGAAAGATCCATGTGGGAAAAATAACTTCTTTGTAGCCATAAGGCCTGCCCAGAAGTGCGAATCTCCAGGTTTCCAAAGAACCTGAGATACGGCTTGAGATCCCACATACTTTCTCCTAAGGAGGGTTTGCCAAACTCCATCTTCAGAAAGAAGCCTGAAGAGCCATTTACCCAGCAAAGCTCTGTTCTTGACCTCAAGGTCATGAACTCCGAGTCCTCCTTGGTCTTTAGGGCAGCAAACCACACTCCACTTAGTCAGCCGATATTTTTTCTTCTCACCATCCCCTTGCCAAAAGAATCTAGACCGGAAATAATCCAATCGTTTTAAGACTCCTTTGGTAATTGGAAGAATGAAATCATATACAGTACCTTGTTTGTTAGTACCGAGTTTATGAGAACCAATGTTCCACCTAGGGATAGGTGTTTGCCTTTCCAGCTATTTAAACGTATTTGAAGTCTTTCCTCCACCTTTTTCCACTCAGCATTTGTAAGTCTCCGATAGTGAATCGGAATACCCAAATATCTTCATCCTTACACAATGCGTCAATTTCATTCTTCCGAGAGAGCAACTTGTGGTTCTGTTCTGGCTAAACTTGCGCTTCTTGGGTGTAGTACGTTCTTGGTTTCCACCTATGGATTTCCAATTCTTGATTGCATTTGTGTTTTCTATCTCAAAGATGTGATTACTACCCCGCTCCTTAATTTGATCTCCTGGAAATCACATAACCGGTTATTTGCGATTCAATTTCAGGCCCGCCTCTCCGTGGTCATGCTCGGGCTCCCCCTGGCACCTTGGCAGCTGATTCGGTTCGTGCAGGCGAACGACGACGGTATCTACAACGAGCAGGGCTGGACCGAGTTCCAGTTCAGGGGGAGGTCCGTGTACTACCTGAGGAACGAGCTGCGCAGCCGCGTCGGCGGCTTCAACTTCATCATGTGTGTCCGAGCGGGCCGCTACGGGAGGCTGACCCCACTCGCCGTCAACGTACCCCGCGTCGGCTCTACCATCGAGATCGTCGTCATCAGGGACGGGACACCAGGTGAGAGCCTCTCTCTATGTCCCCCAACTCCCTACTGATCTCCTTTTGATAATGAGCAGCAGTTATTGGCTGTCTTGATATTTTGGAATGAGATGTTAATTTGCTTGTGCCTGAAAAAATAATTGGCTGAAACAAATAGTTTACGGAAACAGTTGTGTCTTTAAACTGCTTCTGTTAGAACTTGGGACATCCCTCAAACTGTTGAAGTCTTGTAAATAAGTAAAAATGGTTGAATAGAAACAATAGGTATTTACAGTATGCCCTTTTGAATTATGTAAGTGCTAAAAGATGGTCTGTGGCTACCTGGTTACTTGTAAACCACATGTTTGCAGTCAAACTTGATATGGAACCTGTTTGTTTCATACTACTACCTTGATTCAGATAATTAAGTTCCTCCATTTGATACTATTTGAAGCTAGTCAACATTGTTTCTGGAGTAAACCTAGTAGAAATTATGGAACATAAAACCAAAACAGTTGAGTCATCTCCCTTTCAGGCTTGACAGAAAAGTTGGTGATATCTATTTAATTTAGCCTACTCTTACCTGGTTTAAATTGAGTGAAAACAAAATCCAGGTTCTATCCTATAGCACTACGTAGAAGCTGGTTTATCCACATAATATTGTTCTGACGTTGTTGATGATCTGTATTCTTAGTTTTGTTAGAGTTTTATGGTTTCAGCAAAACTGATAGATTGAGATCGTTGATCTGCTTCCTCTGATCTTCTTTGGCGAAAGGCCGAGAGATAAAAATTTGGATTGGTTATGCTTATGCAGAATGATGTTGATTTAGATGTGTGGAGTCTTGTTTTAGCAGAGTGCTAATCTGATTTTCCATGGAAAGAGTAGGATCCTTGTGGATTTACCAGTCTCTGTACATTTGCTTGGAAAGGTTGTTAATTTTATTCATAAGTCGCATATTCGTTTCTACTCTTTCTTGATTCAAATAATTCAGTTCGTTCATATATTCATAAACCGCTAGTAGGTGTTATGAAACCTAGAAAATCAAATCAGTTCAGTCATCTCATTTCGCCCTTGTGGAGAAGATACTAATTTTATGTTAGAATATGTGAAGACAATTCAGGTTTTATCCTACAGTAGTACATATAAACTTAGTTTCTACACATTATATTGTCTTCAGGATTTGTATCTTGTTGACCTCAGTACTCGTCTTTATTCGTTTTGCAAAGCTCTGAGATTTTGATTACTGATCCGCTGCCTAACTTCCTCATTGTATTGTGCTAATTCAGCCAGTGATGAGCTGCGACACCCGGCTGTTGACGCATGGTAGAGAAAGATCAGAGCGGAGTCCTTACAGTTTTCCTCTTCAGGAGCTTCGCCGCCTCGGACATGACGTCAACAGAAATGGGCGCCTATTATTGCATAGGGATAGATAGATATAGGTTCAGAGAACTCAGCAGCTCGCGTGTTTTCTTCTGCTAGTTAAACTTGATCTGCTCCCCTGACAGGAGGAACCTGGCCTCACGGTTCTAAGATTCAGAATTGCTGAAAGCGTTCAGTGCAACGGTTGAACATTTTTGCCGTGACAGTACTGGTTGTAGCTCCTGCAGTGTTACTCTTCTGACATCCATCGACGTGATGTGGTTTCCTGGATGAGACATTTCACTGTAGGAGTTTTTGCTGTGAGTTGAACAACTGATAATCCTGCATTTCTTGTGGATGCGTATCGTATAAACGAAAAATGCAGTGGTTGTTGCAATGGGTTGAGGATCCTCTGCAATTTCTTTTAGATGATGCATTTCGTATTGTTGACTCATGTAGGGCTTTATTCCAGTGAGCTGATGATTGTGTTTCAGTTGATATCTATGCTTTGAAGTTTGGCCAAGGTCTTCCGTCAAAAAAAGTTTGGCCAAGGAGTAGGAAACTCGCCGGAACTCTCCTTGCCCTCACGCTGTCACGCAATACACTGCTGCCGCTGCCATCCAGGCGTCTCAAACGTTTAGGGCTTCTCGCCGCCGAAGACGCTCCGGGAGACGGAAGCCAAGCTGATGGTGTACGTGCACTCCTCGAACGTGGGTTTCCTATGCCTCTATATATAAAAGTAGGTCTGATTCTCACCCTGTCCGCTGGCCACGTCACCCGAATTACTCTGCCCGTCCGATCATCGCAACCAACGCTCCAGATTGACTCACAACCGCGCGGTACTGTAGCACGCGAATATCTACCAATGAAAAGAAGCCACGTCGCCCAGTACCCCTCCCGCACGAAATTTGACGCAACACTTTTGCAGAACACCGCCCGCAAAGGACCGATACGCAATTTCGCGAAAAGTCAGGACCTTCGTCTAAAATCGCCACGAGTCCATCCCCTCCCCTCTTCTCTCTCCCGCGGCTGCCCCGTCGCCGCCGCCGCTGACGCCTTAGTCCCCTCGCGCGGCCCGTTTCTTCTCGCGCCGCCGCCACGAGCTCTGCCCCGCCGCCCCGCTCTCCACATGCCTCGCTGCCCGCGCCGCCGCCACGACACCCGCTCGCCTGGATCCCTAATCGTCCTTTCTTTTCTCCACTGCCTCGCCTCCCCGCGCCGCTCTCCTTCCTGCTACTCCTCGCAGCGCTCCTCCGCACCCTCCCCCCGCCCCCGCCCCCGGCCGCGCCGCTCCCCACCAGTCCTTGGCTGAGGACGAGGATAGGTCCCCGCCACCGGAGGCTTCCGGAACGACGACTGCGCCGGGCTGGAGACAGTCCTGACCGCGGAAGCAGCGGCGGGGGGAGACTGCGTCTCCTGTTGCTGCGGCGACCGCTATCTGCTGCTCGCCGATCCCTCCGTCTCCGCTGCTCCTCTCGCTGCTTCCTGCAACATCAAGGTCTTCGTCCCACATGCCCACCTCCGCAGTCTCGCCTCGCCGAAAAACGGGCGACCGGAAGCAACCAGCACGCCGTGGGTGAGCTCCCAGTCCCTTTCATAATATTCCTCTCCTGAAGGCTCAAACCGCACGGTCATGCTTTCTGCGGTGTTCTGGCCAGAGTGGATCCCAGGTGGAGGCGCCTAGAGGGCTTCGATCTGCTTCTTGAATCCCATAAGAAATTTCTGCTAAATTATTGGGCTCTTCGTCAGGTCGGGAAGCTTTGCAAGGAATTGTAAAAGTTCGCATCTTTCTTGGATTTACAATTTTTTTGGCTGGATTTCATCTTTGCTGATATATATGTGTCTTGGTTTCATGTGGTGTTTATTGTCCAGGGACGAAGGGAGGACCTCCACAGTCGAGAATGACTGCACATGTACTGTGATTGATCGCTGCTCCTATACGACGGGAGGACCTGGGGTGATGGTGGCGAGGGGCACGTTAGAGGCCCGTATGTGGATGGAGGGGACAGACTCAGAAATTATCTTCTTGGGAACACCGTGAAGGACGATGATACGGGAAGCATACAGGTCTGCCAACTTGGCAGCTGTAATCAACACGAACTGGGAGGAAGTGAGCCACTTTTGATAGTCGATCAATGATGACCCAAATGGCATCATTTCCCTTGGGAGACTTCGGAAGACCAGTAATGAAGTCCATACCAATCTCATCCATTTCCACTCGGGAATAGCAATAGGGTGAAGAATGCCGGCAGGCCTTTGATGTTCAGCCTTTACCCGTCGACATGTGTCGCCTTCAGCAACATACTTAGCAATTTCCCGTTTCATACGAGTCCACCAGAATTGTGGTCGAAGGTCTTGGTACATTTTGGTACTACCGGGATGAATAGAGAGAGGAGATTCATGAGCTTCTTGGAGGATCAGCTCCCTCAATTTTCGTTTCTTTGGCACCACCAAGCGGTCACCAAAATAAACAACCCCAGATTCATTGACCGAAAAACATTTGGCCTTCCGCTAGCAATGTTCTCCTTGATTTCAGAATACCCTTGTCACGCTTTTGAGCATCCTTAATCTGATCTACAAGCGTAGATTTGATTTCCAGATTTGCAAGGTAGCCAGAGGGAACCATTTCTAAGTTCAAACGAGAGAACTCTTCATGGAGAGCAGGTTGTGCCTCTTCAATCATCAGATTGTTGCAATAGGACTTCCGACTTAGCGCGTCAGCCACGACGTTTGCCTTGCCGGGTTGATAGTTCAGACTCACATCATAGTCCTTGATTAACTCCAACCAACGCCTTTGCCTGAGATTTAAATCCGGCTGGGTGAAGAGATACTTTAGACTCTTGTGATCCGAGAAATCTCGCAACGGTTACCAAACAGGTATGGTCTCCATTGCTTCAAAGCATAGACCACCGCGGCAAGTTCTAGATCATGAGTTGGGTAGTTGTGCTCATGAGGCTTCAATTGGCGAGAGGCATATGCCACCACATGTCCATCTTGCATCAATACACAACCCAAGCCTTGTAGAGAGGCATCACAGAAGACAACGAAGTCCTTGCTGGTGTCCGGCAGGATAAGCACAGGAGCGGAGGTGAGTTTGGCTTTAAGTGTTTTGAAGCTCTCTTCAGCTTCCGCCGACCATACGAACTTTTTATCCTTCTTGAGAAGGTCAGTCAGGGCCTTGGCTATCTTGGAGAAACCTTCGATGAATCGCGGTAATAACCTGCCAATCCGAGAAAGCTTCGAATGTCCTTGACTGACATTGGAATTTTCCAATCCAGAATGGACTGAATCTTGTCAGGAATGACTTCCACACCATTTGCGGATATTACATGACCAAGGAAGACAAGTTTATCCAACCAAAACTCACACTGGAGAACTTGGCATAAAGACGGTGTTCACGAAGCCGTGTCAGAACCAACCGAAGGTGTACATCATGCTCTTCGTCGGTTTTAGAATAGATGAGGATGTCATCGATGTAAATGACGACAAACTTGTCAAGATAATCCATGAAGATGGAGTTCATGAGCCTCATGAAATAGCTGGAGCATTAGTGAGACCAAAAGACATGACGGTATACTCATAGGAGCCATAACGAGTAACAAATGCCGTCTTTGGAATATCCTCCTTTCTGATCTTGATCTGATGGTAACCTGACCTCAGATCCATCTTGGAGAATACTGTTGCACCAGCCAACTGATCCAACAGATCATTGATGCGAGAATAGGATACTTGTTCTTGATTGTCACCGCATTCAACGGTCGATAGTCAGAGACTAACCGAGGCACGGTAGAATCCCTCTTCTTGACAAAAAGTACCGGACAACCCCAAGGTGAACTGCTAGGCTGGATGAACTCCTTAGCTAACAGTTGATCAATTTGCTCTTTCAACAGAGCCAACTCTTCCACCGGCATGCGGTAGGGCTTCTTGGAAATTGGAGCAGTACCGGGAAGTAGATCTATGACAAACTCCACACTTCGGTCAGGAGGCATGCCAGGCAACTCTTCCGGGAACACATCCGGGAAGTCACACACCACGTGTATGTCCTGGATCTCAGGAGGGGATAAGCCCTCCATAAAACAAAGAAGGATCTCAGGTGATTGGGTATCACTGAGGATGGAGTCCAGACAGTGCAGACCAATACTTCACACTTTCCCCATAGGAATTGTCACGGTGACGGTCTTGGCAGCACATCGAGATTAGCCTGGTATTTGGCTAGCCAGTCCATGCCCAGTATGACATCGATGCCCTTGGACCTCAGGGCTACCAACGCAAAGGAAAAAGAAGGACCCCATGGTAATCTGGACCTCAGGAGTAACTCCGTCGGTCTGCCAGTTGGAGCCAGGAGTGGAGATCGTCAAAGGTCGCCTCATTTTCTCGAACGGTATTTTTGGTCTTTGGCAAACGCTATGGAT
>CAMZMU010000020.1:50971984-51058715 GCA_947311845.1 Poa pratensis
TATTGTTGTAAGAGAACTCCGCGAAAGGGAGATACTTTTCCCAATCCTTGCCAAAAGAGATACACATGCCCGAAGCATGTCTTCCAAACTTGGTTCACTCTTTCGGTCTGACCATCAGTTTGGGGATGGAAAGCGGTGCTGAAGTTGAGACGAGTTCCCATAGCAGTTTGGAAACTAGTCCAAAACTTGGTGGAATAGGCTTCCACGATCAGAAATTATCTTCTTGGGAACCGTGAAGGACGACGATACGAGCATACAGGTCTGCCAACTTGGCAGCTGTAATGTCAACACGAACGGGGAGGAAGTGAGCCACTTTTGATAGTCGATCAATGATGACCCAAATGGCATCATTCCCTTTGGAGACTTCGGAGACCAGTAATGAAGTCCATACCAATTTCATCCCATTTCCACTCGGGAATAGCAATAGGGTGAAGAGTGCCGGCAGGCCTTTGATGTTCAGCCTTTACCCGTCGACGTGTCGCATTCAGCAACATAGCAATTTCCGTTTCATACGAGTCCACCAGAATTGTGGTCGAAGGTCTTGGTACATTTTGGTACTACCGGGATGAATAGAGAGAGGAGATTCATGAGCTTCTTGGAGGATCAACTCCCTCAATTTTCGTTTCTTTGGCACACCAAGCGGTCACCAAAATAAACAACCCGGATTCATTGACAAAAAACATTTGGCCTTCCCGCTAGCAATGTTCTCCTTGATTTTTAGAATACCCTTGTCACGCTTTTGAGCATCCTTAATCTGGTCTACAAGAGTAGATTTGATTCCAGATTTGCAAGGTAGCCAGAGGGAACATTTCTAAGTTCAAACGAGAGAACTCTTTGGAGCAGGTTGGGCCTCTTCAATCATCAGATTGTTGCAATAGGACTTCGCGACTTAGCGCGTCAGCCACGACGTTTGCTTTGCCGGGTTGATAGTTCAGACTCACACATAGTCCTTGATTAACTCCAACCAACGCCTTTGCCTGAGATTTAAATCCGGCTGGGTGAAGAGGTACTTCAGACTCTTGTGATCCGAGAAGATCTCGCAACGGTTACCAAACAGGTATGGTCTCCATTGCTTCAAAGCATAGACCACGCGGCAAGTTCTAGATCATGAGTTGGGTAGTTGTGCTCATGCGGCTTAAGTTGGCGAGAAGCATATGCCACCACATGGCCATCTTGCATTACACACCCAAGCCTTGTAGAGAGGCGTCACAGAAGACGACGAAATCCTTGCTGTGTCCGGCAGGACAAGCACAGGAGCGGACGTGAGTTTGGCTTTCAGTGTTTTGAAGCTCTCTTCAGCTTCGGCCGACCATACAAACTTTTTATCCTTCTTGAGAAGGTCAGTCAGGGCCTTGGCTATCTTGGAGAAACCTTCGATGAATCGGCGGTATAACCGCCAATCCGAGAAAGCGAATGTCCTTGACTGACATTGGAGTTTTCCAATCCAGAATGGACTGAATCTTGTCAGGAATGACCACACCATTGCGGATATCACATGACCAAGGAAGACAAGATTATCCAACCAAAACTCACACTTGGAGAACTTGGCATAGACGGTGTTCTCGAAGGTGTGTCAGAACCAAACGAAGATGTTCTCATGCTCTTCTGGTTTTGGAATAGATGAGGATGTCATCAATGTAAATGACGACAAACTTGTCAAGATAATCCATGAAGATGGAGTTCATGAGCCTCATGAAAGTAGCTGGAGCATTTGTGAGACCAAAGGACATGACGGTATACTCATATGAGCCATAACGAGTAACAAATGCCGTCTTTGGATATCCTCCTTTCTGATTTTTATCTGATGGTAGCCTGACCTCAGATCCATCTTGGAGAATACCGTTGCACCAGCTAACTGATCCAACAGATCATTGATGCGAGGAATAGGATACTTGTTCTTGATTGTCACCGCATTCAACGGTCGATAGTCAGAGACTAGACGAGGCACGGTAGAATCCCTCTTCTTGACAAAGAGTACCGGACAACCCCAAGGTGAACTGCTAGGCTGGATGAAATCCTTGCTAACAGCTGATCAATTTGCTCTTTCAACAGAGCCAACTCTTCCACCGGCATACGGTAGGGCTTCTTGGAAATTGGAGCGGTACCGGGAAGTAGATCTATGACAAACTCCACACTTCGGTCAGGAGGCATGCCAGGCAACTCTTCCGGGAACACATCCGGGAAGTCACACACCACGTGTATGTCCTGGATTTCAGGAGGGGATTCGCCTTCCATAAAGCAAAGGAGGATCTCAGGTGAGTTGGGTATGACTGAGATGGAGGTCTTGACAGTGCAGACCAATACTCACACTGTCACCGAAGGAATTGGTCACGGTGACGGTCTTGGCAGCACAGTCGAGATTAGCCTGGTATTTGGCTAGCCAGTTCATGCCCAGTATGACATCAATGCCACTTGACCTCAGAGCTACCAAGCAAGGAAAAGAGAAGACCTGTAATCTGGACTCAGGAGTAACCCATCGGTTTGCCATTTGGAGCCAGGAGTGGAGCTCAAGGGGCTCATTTTCTCGAACGGTATTTTGTGGTCTTTTGCAAAGCTATGGATATGAATGAATGCGATGCTCCAGAATCAAACAAAACTGTAGCTGATTGTTGATTCGTAACTCACCCATAAGAACGCCGGGGTCCTCTTCAGCTTCTTCAGCAGAGATGTGGTTCAGGCGACCACGCACAATAGGTCCAGCCTTGCCAGTTGGAGTGGCAGGGGCTCGTGCAGGAGTTATCGCGAGAGGTGCCTTCTGGGGGCACTCCCTGGAGTAGTGGCCAGCCTGGCCACGGTGTAGCAAGTGACTCCAGGTGGAGCAGGTAGCATAGGACGGTACCCACTCCGCCTACCCCAAGTGTCGAAGTAGTGGGGCGCGGAGGAGGTGGCCTGTATCCGCGGCCTCGGCATGAATGGAGCACGAGGTACGGCGCTGTAGGGACAAACACCCTGCGCTTCTTGCTCTCAGAACCCGAGGAACTCTGGTGGTCCCCGTGTGCGGGCCTCTTGGAAGCTTCAAGTTCCTTTCTTCCTTGCTCAAGAGTAAAGCCTGGTTGAACATCCTGATAGGTCTGGAACCTGAAGGGCAACAACTCATAGCGGAGCTGCGGAGTCAGACCCTTGCGGAACAGCTCTTGCTTGTCAGCATCATTGGTCACGTCCCTTGGGGCGTAACGAGAGAGATGGTTGAACTCACGACCATAAGTGCGGAGGTCCATCCGTCCCTGTTGCAAATCCAGGAACTCCCTCCTCTTCAAGTCCATGATCGGCTGGGAATGTACTCCGCACGGAAGGCAGTGCGAAATCAGCCCAGGTGAAGACATGGTTGGCTGGAAACAAAGCCACATGGCTCTCCCACCAACAGCCAGCAGCACCAACCAAAGATAGGTGGCAAAGTTGACTTGCTCAGCCACTGGGACATGCAGCGCGGAGAACTTGCGCTCCAAAGCACGAAGCCAATCATCAGCTTCCAGTGGCTCCTTAGCATCAGCAAAGGTGGGTGGCTGCGAGCGCAGGAACTCGGTGAGAGTGTTGCACTCGTTCCTCCGTGCATTCTGCTGCACCAACTGCTCAAGCAAGCGCTCATTGCGCCACGGTTCTCCTCAATGGCCATCAAGACCTCAGCCATCGAGGGTGGTGGCGGCAGATCATCCTCATCATCATTGTGGTTACCGCGACCACCACGGCCTCCACGACCTCCTCGAGCCATTCTGGAGATTTGACAATGACACGTTAGTATCTTTCTCCGAATGGTCGAACAATAGCATTAGCGTCTACACAAGTACACAGACTAGGGACGATAATACTTTGCGAGAAGGAAACAACAAGATAGAACTTGGGTCAAAGATCAGCATCATGTGCTACTAGTGAGAGTTAAGAAATCACAACTTAACACACTCTAGTTGACACAATCCGGGACCTTATGTTCAAGTCCGTGGGTTAAAACCCAAAGAAAGGATCAAATGATTGATTCGGTAGAAACATCTGAGTTGATTTGGGATTGCAACGCAGCGGGAGCAACGGACACATAACACTAAAGGTCGAACCCACCCACGTGATCTAATAATTTTGAAGTAACAGATGAGAAGTAAAACCTTTAAGTCAAATCGAGGTAAGATTGCTCCGAGATTAGAGGGTAACCAGATAAGGAGTAAAAAGAATCCTAAGATGGTTTTCACAACTCATTTTTAGGTTAAAATATTTTCACAACCACTAGACTCAACATCGACCAGTAGAAGGGTTTCCTACAGGCAGTACTGCTCTGATACCAACTTGTGGCGCCCCGACCCGACTGTTATACAGTGATGCTGTGTGTCACCGGTTAAGCGATACAACCGGAGGTTACGGGTTTACCAATCCCCGGCCAAAACCTTTGGCAGGCGTTGCTCGGAATGGATCATCGGCAACGCAACACCCCGATTGATGCCTTAACACAGGCACAACCCTCAATGTATAATAGAGAGATCAAGACTTGTGGAACAACTGGCACATCACAGACTCTACGACACAAATCATTTAGTTCAACTCTTATAATAGAGAAAGATAGCAAATGACAACCAGAGGTCACAGACCCAACATTACAACAAGCGGAAGCGAATTAAGTTGTTCTAAACAACAAGAACCAAATTATGGCCTAAGAGGCCTACAATAAACATCACAGCGCCAGCTGTTCCGGGATGTCCCAAGCTGCCACCTGGGAACCCCAGACTACTCGTCGACGTCCACAAAGAACCCACCTTCGAGGTCGGTGAAGTCCTCCTCTGAAACAAAGCAAACGACGTTGAGTTCGACGAACTCGCAAGATTATATATAGAGCATTAGCTCGATGAGGCTTTCAAAGTTTATGGCTGTTTTGCATAAAGCTGATTTTATTTATGAAAACATAACTCAAAGGCATCGACTAATCAGAATTTTCAAAAGAGGTAAGAAGTAACTCTTTCTTTCATCACCCTACTCATCATTCAACCACCATCAACCATTGTACCTGTTCATCAAAGGCACCTCCCCGAATCACCCTCGAGGAAGCTCACCTTGCATTGTGAGTGGTACCTCTAGTACCCAGTTTTTAATCATTCCGTTAAAGTTATTCTATGATCTTACCTTTACTTCCCAAGTTCGTCCATAACCGCGGACACGGCTTTTCGAAAAGATTTAACCCTGCAGGGGTGTACAATGTTTGCCACGCGTACCGTCCGGCCCATTACCTGATCATTAGCTCTCTTCCTTGGAAAGCCGGCTGGGTGGGAGCGGTGTCGACTTCTCCCTCGTTAAGGACTAACCAGGATCATCAGTGAGGACGGAGCATCAGATCATCAACACCGTGCCCCGTGGCCACTCATTTTCCTAACACCACCATCCTCATCTCAGTTCATCCCACCATCATCACGCACGCGCAAATGGAAGCCCGAACTAGAGGACCCTGGCTAGTCCCGCCCGAGTTATTTAGTCTATGAGGGTTCCTGCAATTGCATAGGCCTCACGCATGGTTGCACGCTCAGTCTTGGTTCAAGAGGTATAGAACTCGCACCTAGGCGGCGAGAACGAGACAAAGCACCACAACCACAGTGGCCTCTCATCCCCACCTTTAAGCATTTTATTATTCGTCACCACAATTTCTCCACCATCGTTCTGATCTCATCACCTGTTTCCAACATGATCCATCCATCGGGTGGCCCCAATCGGCGGCGATGAGCACAGCGGGCTCGAGCTAGCCGGCGGCCATGGAGAGGAATCGAGAGGGAGAGGAAATGGGCGAGCAAGTGGGAGACTGGGGCAGTGCGGCTCGTGGGGGTGCTCTTCCTGCAGGTGGAGGTCGAGCAGGGGGGCCCGGGCGCGCGCGAGACGGTGGTGCGGCGTGAGCACGGCGACCTCGGTCGCTACAGGAGGATGGAGATGAAGTTTTTCCAAATAGGCCCCTGGAACTTCTGTTCCCATCACAAACAGGTCCCTGTCCAGTTTTTAAAACCAGCAGTAACTTCAAGGATTTTATTAAGGTACTAAACAATTTTAGAAAAATCTGCAAAAATTTGGGTAGCCTCCCAACATCATGTAAAGGCACCACAAAAATTGGCATGTTGAAATAAAATAGTTTGGTACCACTTTGTTCATGAAGTTTGTTTATAGCAATTTTATTAAATTCCAAAGTAATATTCTTTTAGAGTTTTGAAGCAAGTCAAAATATTGATTTCAACTCTTGGAACTTCCTTGACAAATATGAGATGTCAAAGTATTTTATTTTGCAACTTTGAATGCTTTCATTGCTTTGTAGAATTGTTTGAGCAAGTTTGGCATTTCAGTTTTCCCACTTTTGTCAAACCAATTTAGTGTGTTGTTTAGCAATTTAAATGGATGCAATGATACATGCATGCCATGATGCAAATGAGGACACAAAAGTGAAAATTTGGTTCACAATTTAGGTTCACGAGTTTGGGCTGTTACAATTCTACCCTCCTTACAGGAATCTCGTCCCGAGATTCTAAGATTGCGAAAAGAAGTCGGGATACTCCTCACGAAGACTAGACTCTCGTTCCCAAGTTGCTTCTTCCTCGGAATGATGAGACCACTGAACTTTGAGGAACTTGGTAGTCTTGTTGCGGGTCTTTCTTTCGGCTTCATCCAGGACACAGATAGGATGCTCGCGATAAGTGAGGTCTTCCTGGAGATCTAGCTCTTCATGATTGACTCCATGGATATGATCCTTGAAGCACCGGCAAAGTTGGGATACATGAAACACATCATGCACATTTGGGAAGATGGATGGTAACTCCAACTTGTAGGAACGATCTCCTCGCTTGGCCAGAACAGTGAAAGGGCCAACATAGCGAGGTGCCAATTTCCCTTTGATACCGAAGCGGCGAACGCCACGAAGGGGAGAGACACGAAGGTAAGCTTTATCACCAATTTCATAGTGAATTTCCTGATGGTGCTTATCATAGTAGCTCTTCTGCCTAGACTGAGCAATCTTCAGATTCTCCCGTATGATTCTAACCTTCTCCTCAGCTTCATTGATGATATCTGGACCAAAGAGTGCCCTCTCTCCGGTCTCAGACCAATTGAGAGGAGTGCGGCATTTTCTTCCATAGAGAACCTCAAATGGAGCCATGCCCAGACTAGCTTGATAGCTATTGTTGTAAGAGAACTCCGCGAAAGGGAGATACTTTTCCCAACCCTTGCCAAAAGAGATGACACAGGCCCGAAGCATGTCTTCCAAAACTTGGTTCACTCTTTCGGTCTGACCATCAGTTTGGGGATGGAAAGCGGTGCTAAAGTTGAGACGAGTTCCCATAGCATTTTGGAAGCTAGTCCAGAACTTGGAGGTGAATAGGCTTCCACGATCAGAAATTATCTTCTTGGGAACACCGTGAAGGACGACGATACGGGAGCATACAGGTCTGCCAACTTGGCAGCTGTAATGTCAACACGAACTGGGAGGAAGTGAGCCACTTTTGATAGTCGATCAATGATGACCCAAATGGCATCATTTCCCTTGGGAGACTTCGGAAGACCAGTAATGAAGTCCATACCAATCTCATCCCATTTCCACTCGGGAATAGCAATAGGGTGAAGAATGCCGGCAGGCCTTTGATGTTCAGCCTTTACCCGTCGACATGTGTCGCCTTCAGCAACATACTTAGCAATTTCACGTTTCATACGAGTCCACCAGAATTGTGGTCGAAGGTCTTGGTACATTTTGGTACTACCGGGATGAATAGAGAGAGGAGATTCATGAGCTTCTTGGAGGATCAGCTCCCTCAATTTTCGTTTCTTTGGCACCACCAAGCGGTCACCAAAATAAACAACCCCAGATTCATTGACCGAAAAAAATTTGGCCTTCCCGCTAGCAATGTTCTCCTTGATTTTCAGAATACCCTTGTCACGCTTTTGAGCATCCTTAATCTGATCTACAAGCGTAGATTTGATTTCCAGATTTGCAAGGTAGCCAGAGGGAACCATTTCTAAGTTCAAACGAGAGAACTCTTCATGGAGAGCAGGTTGTGCCTCTTCAATCATCAGATTGTTGCAATAGGACTTCCGACTTAGCGCGTCAGCCACGACGTTTGCCTTGCCGGGTTGATAGTTCAGACTCACATCATAGTCCTTGATTAACTCCAACCAACGCCTTTGCCTGAGATTTAAATCCGGCTGGGTGAAGAGATACTTTAGACTCTTGTGATCCGAGAAGATCTCGCAACGGTTACCAAACAGGTATGGTCTCCATTGCTTCAAAGCATAGACCACCGCGGCAAGTTCTAGATCATGAGTTGGGTAGTTGTGCTCATGAGGCTTCAATTGGCGAGAGGCATATGCCACCACATGTCCATCTTGCATCAATACACAACCCAAGCCTTGTAGAGAGGCATCACAGAAGACAACGAAGTCCTTGCTGGTGTCCGGCAGGATAAGCACAGGAGCGGAGGTGAGTTTGGCTTTAAGTGCTTTGAAGCTCTCTTCAGCTTCGGCCGACCATACGAACTTTTTATCCTTCTTGAGAAGGTCAGTCAGGGCCTTGGCTATCTTGGAGAAACCTTCGATGAATCGGCGGTAATAACCTGCCAATCCGAGAAAGCTTCGAATGTCCTTGACTGACATTGGAATTTTCCAATCCAGAATGGACTGAATCTTGTCAGGAATGACTTCCACACCATTTGCGGATATTACATGACCAAGGAAGACAAGTTTATCCAACCAAAACTCACACTTGGAGAACTTGGCATAAAGACGGTGTTCACGAAGCCGTGTCAGAACCAACCGAAGGTGTTCATCATGCTCTTCGTCGGTTTTAGAATAGATGAGGATGTCATCGATGTAAATGACGACAAACTTGTCAAGATAATCCATGAAGATGGAGTTCATGAGCCTCATGAAAGTAGCTGGAGCATTAGTGAGACCAAAAGACATGACGGTATACTCATAGGAGCCATAACGAGTAACAAATGCCGTCTTTGGAATATCCTCCTTTCTGATCTTGATCTGATGGTAGCCTGACCTCAGATCCATCTTGGAGAATACTGTTGCACCAGCTAACTGATCCAACAGATCATTGATGCGAGGAATAGGATACTTGTTCTTGATTGTCACCGCATTCAACGGTCGATAGTCAGAGACTAACCGAGGCACGGTAGAATCCCTCTTCTTGACAAAAAGTACCGGACAACCCCAAGGTGAACTGCTAGGCTGGATGAACTCCTTAGCTAACAGCTGATCAATTTGCTCTTTCAACAGAGCCAACTCTTCCACCGGCATGCGGTAGGGCTTCTTAGAAATTGGAGCAGTACCGGGAAGTAGATCTATGACAAACTCCACACTTCGGTCAGGAGGCATGCCAGGCAACTCTTCCGGGAACACATCCGGGAAGTCACACACCACGTGTATGTCCTGGATCTCAGGAGGGGATAAGCCCTCCATAAAACAAAGAAGGATCTCAGGTGAGTTGGGTATCACTGAGGATGGAGGTCTTGACAGTGCAGACCAATACTTCACACTTTCCCCATAGGAATTGGTCACGGTGATGGTCTTGGCAGCACAGTCGAGATTAGCCTGGTATTTGGCTAGCCAGTCCATGCCCAGTATGACATAAATTTGCAAATGTCTCTTCGAGGTCTTCGATGAGAGTATGCTTCTTTTTAGTTTTGACGCACTGGTTTCACCTCTGGCCGAACAAACAAAGAGTGCTCTGCCAACTCCCTCGGAACACCTGGCAGGTCTTTAGCCGACCATGCAAAAATGTCCCGATTCTCACGGAGGAAGTGACAGAGCGCGCTTTCCTATTTCTCGTCCATGCCAGTACCAATGATGGCGAAACGCTCCGGGTTCTCCGAGTCCAGCGGGATTTTCTTGGTCTCCTTGGGCACCTCGAATGAAGCGCTCATGTCCGGAGTAATTAGTCCGGACATGCCGAGCTGAGTAGACTGCGCCATTGCCACCACCTTCTGAAGTTGCTTCTTCTCCGCCGCGATCACCAAGGACTCGGCTAAACTGGATCCCGCCGAGGCACATTGCATAGCCTTCTTGTAGTCACCAGAAATGGTTATTATTCCCTTGGGCCCCGGCATTTTCATCTTTAGGTAAGCCACATGAGTGGAGATCATGAACTTGGCCAAGGCTGGCCTTCCCAGCAAGGCATGGTAAGGGCTCTGCAAGTCCACAACCTCGAACTCAAGACTTTCAACTCGGCTGTTATCTCGGGTACCAAAACCCACGTCGACCCAAATCTTTCCCATAGGTGCACAAGAGACCCCGGGCACAATACCGTGAAATGTACAGCTGCTAGGCTGCAACTGGTTCGGTGAGTATCCCAGCTTGACCATTGTGTCTCGGTACATGATATTTATGGCACTCCCATTGTCCACCAAGACTCGGGTGAATCTCACATTGTTGGTCGGCCCACAAAACGTCGGATCCACCACCAGTGCATAGTTTCCAGGGCTCGGCATGATCCGAGGTGTATCTTGCCTGCTCCAAGTGATCTCTTGCTCGGACCAGTTCATGTATTTCACCACCGCCGGAGATACTGCATTCACCTCCTTGGCACGCCTCAGCATACTCTTCTTATCAGTTGACTCAGTCACAAACACCACGTAGCTCTGATGTACTTCCCTATAATCATTACCGGGGTTCTCATACCTCTGATTCTCAAAGGACCACGTTTGGCTTTGGCCGGCACCACCGTTGTTGTTGTTGCCCTGGGCACTCACTGCATTCACCGGTTTCGCCTGCACCGTCTTCTGGTTTTGGGCCGCATGCACCGGGGTTGAATTTGCTCCGGTTAAGCTCTGATTCTGCGCCGCTATGGTCGGCTTATGCTGCTGCTGCGTGTTCGGATATTGAGGTCTACGCCATTGGTTCGGTGGCCCACTCCGGTTTGCCCCAGCTTTCGCCCCTTCTGCAGCGGTTCGGTGATGAAAACTACACTGCAGAGTGGTATGGTTGGGTGTTCTGCCATTCCTGCCATGATAGATACATGGTCCATTCACCAATGACTCGTAAGTCACAGGTGGTCCGGCCTCCTGCCACTGCTTCGCACCACCTCCCTGATTCTGGTTCTGGTTCGGAGTCCACGCCTGACCCTCAGTCTTCGGTTTCTGGGCGCCTCCAGGTCCGGACTGACTTGGGTTTACAGCATTGACTTGGAAATCTGGTTCTCTCCTCTTCTGCCCGAACTCTTGACGGTTATCAAACCTCGGTCCGTTGTTGCGGTTGTTCATCGGATTCCTCCTGTTCCGGGCATTCCCATCCAGCAGAGGCTGCATCGGATCGCCAAGGGCATAGGAATCAGCTATCCGAATCGTCTCGGCCAGAGTCTTTGGCATATCTCTCTGGAGCCTCTGCCACAACATGCTACCATACCGACATCCATCAGCAAACCACGCTATAGCCTGTGCTTCGATAACTCCCTCACAGGAGTTCCGAACATTGCTCCACCGAGTCAAGAATTCTCGGTCAGTCTCATTGTCCTCCTGCTTGCACGCCTGCAAAAGCTGAGGTCGGTTTGGCCTCCTGTAAGTGCTGGCGAAGTTGCTATTGAATGCCTCCTCTAAATCCAGCCAGCAATCGATGCTATTCTCCGGCAATTGTTCAGCCAGATCCGAGCAGGACCTTCCAACATGTGCGGGAGATACCGGACCGCCCATCGGCGATTGCCCCCCGCAATGTATACTGCTGAAACATAATCAGCTAGCCAATCTTGCGGCTTGGTGCTCCCATTGTACGGCCTGGTACTCCGACCCAACTGAAACTGAGACACTGGTGGAGGTGGTTCCTTCATGATCCGAGGTCCAAAACACGCCGGACCAGGAGGGCCTTCCTCCTCCAACTCTCGGACATGTAAATCCGATCTAGCTTGTAGCGCGCATCACCTGTAGGCAACGTCCGAGCTCCGATACGCTCTCCCAATGCACCATCCACTCTATAGAATCCAGCCCGCTCCATGGCTGAATTTCCATCATCATATCGGTCGCCACCTCGACCGACGTTCTTCGGCTGCGGAACATACTCCGGCTCTTGCTGATACTGCTCCTGCGGCCGGGGTTGCTGCTGATGCCTCGGGGGCTGAGGTGGTTTACCTCGGCCAGCCGACGCTGCTTGCCCACCGTTCTGATTTCCCTGAGCTGAACGGCCTTTAGCTCGGCTTGCATCACCTGGGCCGGGGTCTCCATTGGCTCGGCTAGCGTTGCCGACCTTTTGCTTCCCAGCTAACACCGGATCGTACACTTGCAGCTGCATCTCCTTGTTCCGACCTGAAGTGACACTCCGGGCACGATCGGCTCCTCCGACGTGTGGAGACGAGGCTTGCCCCTTGGACCCCTGGCTAACTGGCCTAATCGAATGGACCGCCTGCGAACCGCCAAGCCCGGCCTTGCGGAGGGCTTCATTTTGCTTGCTGGCCACATGCACTAACTCATTGAGCCGCTTCTGCTGCTCACGCCATGCATCTCCGGTCAACTCCGATAGCCCGGCCCTTACTGCTTCGGCTGCTCTAAGGTTCTTAGCTGGTGAACTATACACCGGCCTACCAGTAGCCGACCTGCTACTTGTTGCCTTACTCGAGCCCGAGACTGCAGCCCTAGCCATCTCCCATAGAGGTCCTTGCCTCGGTTGAGCAGAGCAGCTTTCTTACGCCGCACAACCGGAGTAAAACCATCCTCTATACCATGTGCAGCATTGTACTCCTTCTGCTCCATATCGAACTGCTGCTTAGCCTCGGCCAGCAACCGAGCTTCTCTCAGCACCCTCTGGCGCTCTGCCTCTAACCCGGCCACCGTATGCTCCACACTTGCCTCTACTGCGAGTGGCCGAGCTAACCTATCAACGATAGCTTCTAAGGGAACTTCTTCCCTTGGCATGCCCAACTGCTCATTCTGACTAGGTTTCTCGTACGGAAACTTCGCCGCCCGACCTGATTTCTCAGGCAGCGCGGTTGGCGTCGCCTCCACCTCGGCTAGCGCGACCTTGCCAGCATCTGCCTTGCTAGCTGCAGGCTGGTACCAGCCACCATCACCTCCACACACCTCGGAGGGCGAGTGACACGCCGACCCAAAGCCGCCAGGAGAGGAGTTTCGTCGTCCACGAGCACCTGCTCCGGGTACTCGCGAACCACCTCGACAGCAACGTAAGTGGGGAAGCTGCCGAGCATCATGAGGAAACCATCGGTGGGGAAAGGCTTGCCGGCGAAGCACCCCGCATTGTCGCTCACAAAGGCGAACTCGCCGATCTTGGTAACAAGGCCAGAAAGAACACACCCAGAGGAGCCCGTCCGGATGGAAACTCCACCCAACGCCTCAATCTGCCCCACGGTGGGCGCCAACTGTCGTGGTGGGATCACGGCAGATGCCATGGGTATGGCTTAGTTGGGGCCGAACGGTCGTTGGGGGAATCCGGGGAGGGTTTATGCACTCAAGACGTGCACAAGCAAGAACATGCAAGAAACCACAAGAACATGAACAAGAAACCAAGAAAGCCAAGAACACAAAAGACACCACGATGTACCCAGGTTCGGGGCCTTCGTGAGGAAGTAAAACCCCTACTCCTGCCTTGCCTCTCTCAATATATCAGTGTGGTTCTCAGTACAAGGTGCTCCTCGAGCTGTATGTTGCTACCAAAGTGAGAGCTCGAGGTAGAAGGTGAAACTACGAAGGGGGAAATGAGCTAGGGTTTGTGCCTCTCTCTCTGGAGGTAGAGATGCCGCATATATACACAGGCCGAAGTACATTTTTACCCCTGCCTACAACTGACAATGGCATGGCCAAAAGGTAGAAGACAAGCCTCTGCCTCCTGCCAGCCCAACGGCCGGACTGTCAGGCCAGCCAGGCCTAGCTTTCCTCTTCGGTCATACTTCAGTAGCCTGCCGAGGTCTAGCCTGTAGACCTTTCCCGAAATGGCCAAGTCAGCTCCTAGGCCCCCGAGCTTCCGGGAATCCCGTGGACGGACCTCGCCGTCCTCTGAAGCCTCGGGCTACGAGCTCTGCGGCACCCGTGACCTCTCTGACATGCCTCGATCCTTGCTGCCAACCTCGGATAACACTCCTGATCATATACCTCGGTGGAGAATATCTTATTCCTGTGGTAGCTAGCTGACTGCCCCGAGGTTGATACCTCGGAGGATATACCTCGGAAATTATACCTCGGACGTACACCTTACGTCGGATGACGCCTCCTGCGTCCTTGCTCAATCGTTCCCTCGGACAGCTTACTGCCTTAACCTTACATGTCTTTACCTCATCATTACCCTACCCGGGGGTAACCCCCCGACATCTCCTCTCCTCCACTTCTCCTCTCCCCTTCTTCTCCACTTCTCCTCTCCCCTTCTCCTCCCTCCTCATTCTCAACTCAACCCCGGCGACCTCCTCCTCCTCCACCACCTCCGGCGACATCCTCCTCCTCCACCACCTCCGGCGACCTCCTCCTCCGCCACCACCTCCGGTGACCCCCTCCTCCACCACCTCCGGCGACAACCTCCTCCTCCTCCTCCACCTCCGGCGACATCCTCCTCCTCCACCACCACCTCCGGCGACAACCTCCTCCTCCTCCACCATCTCCGGCGACTCCCATCCTCCACCCACCCACATCCGGCGACCCCCTCCTCCACCCATTTCCGACCAAGCCACCTACGGCCATGGCCACAGGCACCACGGCCTCCGACGAGCTCCGACGAAATTCCGGCGGCGCTAGATCCAGATCTAGATCTGGCCGCCTTTTTTTTAAATTCAAAATAACAATTCTGTGGCGCATGGTGGTGGGTGCGCCACAGAATCTTGGTATTTCTGTGGCGCATGGTGGTGGGTGCGCCACAGAATCTTGGTTTTTCTGTGGCGCATCTGGGCCGTGCGCCACAGAATCAAAATTTAGTGGCGACATATTTGTGGCGCACCCACCATGCGCCACAGAAAGCTAAAATGGTGCGCCACAGAAAGCTAAAATGGGTGCGCCACAGATGGCCTATTTCCTAGTAGTGTGACCGCGGAGCTGCCAGTGATCAAGAAACATCCGGTGGGTTGCAGGCAGAGGAACGTGGCACGGCGCAAGGTGTGCCCGTCCCTCGACAGGGAGGACTCTGACGACCCCTTCCTAAGCAAGAGCAGGGCGGTGTTGAAGGAGATGGTCGATAGGGATCAGGCTCAACGCGAGCGCGAACGCCTCGATTACCTTAAGAACGCGCGTTGAATTTTTTTGTGTCTATCCTATGTCGTCTTAATGTTTCATAGTTCCTGTGGATTGTCGGTCCCTAGCTAATCTACTACGTAGTAGTACACATATTTGCTGATTTTTAATTTACCTGTACTTTGATTTTCAGTGTGATCGAGCACTATATACTGTTTCTGTGTGCCAAAAGCTTTTTATATAAAGAAAATCCTTGTTACCTACAGGTCTGACATGTTTAATTACCTTCGCTGTCCAGTTTTTTTCAACCAAAGATACATGTTTGTGAGAGGGAATTATCCGCAACTAGTTGCACCGGCAACTAGTTTACGGATACCCCACTTCTGTGTCTCCAAAAATCGCGAAAAAAATCATGGACATGGGTTATGTTGAACCTTCAACACCCACAAAATTTCATCAAAAAATATAAACATATGTGGCCTGTGCAAAAAAGACAAATGAAAGTTTCATTTCATTTGTCTTTTTTGCACAGGCCACATATGTTCATATTTTTGGATGAAATTAAGACAAATGAAAGTTTGAATAGTGAAACTTTCATTTGTCTTTTTTGCACAGGCCACATATGTTCATATTTTTGGATGAAATTTTGTGGGTGTCGAAGGTTCGACATAACCCATGTCCATGGTTTTTTTCGCGATTTTTGGACACTCGGAAGTGGGGTATCCGGCAAACTAGTTGCGGGTGCAACTAGTTGCGGATTGTCATTTCCCGTTTGTGAGGATGGAACTAGCACAGAAGCATACATGTCATTGTAATGGTTATGTTTCTGAAAATTCCCACAATGCAACAGATAGAAATAGCACAGAAGCATACATGTCCTTGTTATCTGAATTCAGTTGTTTGTGGAGGGATCATTTTCACTAACATTTTATTGTATATTCAGATTTTACTGCCTTTCATATGTTATATTGCGACATGAAAGTAATTGTGAAATTTAAGTTATGGCACTGCAGTTTTGTAGTTGCTTCAGGGATGTCAAGAAAATTCTTAATGTTAAGTACCTCTGTTGTCATACTGGTATTCGTCTGACTAAATTCTCCCTTTTTCTTAGTTCTCCTGAACCTCTATCTCATTCAGCTGAATCAGACACCAATTGCTTCTGAAGTATATCATGGGCTGCTGCCAAGTACTAATAGCAATTTGCTGTTTGACCTAGATTGTGAATTCATTGGATTCGTTGAAAACATTTCTGAAATTTCCTATAATTTGGTGAGAACCGAATGTTTGTATTTCAAAGACCCGACGAAAATCGTCCTCGGATTACATGACGATGACAGAGATCAATTCAAGAACCAAGACAAAGAAAGACCGCTGTATGAAGTATGATCGACCATCAGTTCCAAGGAAGACAGCTATGGAGTAAAAACAATCGCAGCCCAACATGTTAACAGGAATTATCCATGATTGATCAACCAAAAACTACACTAGATGATCGACCATTCCGAGATTCGAGCAACATAAGCAACTAACTAACCGACGAACAGAATTATGTTCTCAGATCATCAACACCGTCAGAAGATCGCACCAACAAAATCAGGCACACACGGACCAGAAGTTCAGAACCAAAGCGACGTATGCCGTCTCGCGTTCACATGACACTACTATGGCATGGAAAGCAAAACGAAATGGCGCAAGCGGATCGAGGCCTGTGGATTCAGGAGACCTGGGCGCGGGTCGAGTCCTCAATCGTCGCCGATGCCGAACGCCGCCTCCCGCGCCGCCGTGGTCAGCTCGACGAGGAGCGACGCCTGCGCGAACGCCTGGCCAAGGTCCATGACGCCGTCGAGCTGCTCGGCGATGCAGGGCGGGTGCACCCAGGGAGCGGAGCCGTCGTGGTCCTCGCCAAGGCCCAGCGCCAGCAGGAGGGACTCGGCGGCGCCCAGGTGGCCGCGAGCGCCCTCCACCAGGTCGTGCACGCGGTAGACGAGCTCGGAGGCCTCCCGGAGCAGGGCCAGCGCGCGCCGCGCCTCAGGGTCGGCGACGGAGGAGGAGGAGGGGGAGAACGGCGGTGGCGTCGAGGGGCTCGGGTCGGAGTCGGGGTCGACCGCGCCCGCGCGGCGCCGGCAGCCGCAGTGGAGCGCGAGGTGGCGGGCCGCACGCCACCATGTCGCGCGCCTCCCGCTCCGTGAAGAGCACGGCCAGGCCGTGGAGCAGGCTGTCGGCGTTGCGGCAGTGCGCGTCCGCCATCACCACCCGCCGCTGGAACAGCGCCTTCCAGCTCATCCCCTCCATCTCCATATCCTTCTCCGTCTCCATTCTCTCTGTCACGGGCGACGTTGGTTGTTGCACTCTGGTCACGGCGTCGCCGGCGGCCGCGTTATAAATCCCCGCGAGGCTGCGACCGCCAGCCTGGCAAGCGTATCTCTCTGTGGGGTCCACGCGACGATCGTCGGTCGTACTGAGAGACGTCAGATACTTTCATGACAGGTGGGGACAGCTCTTATCCGGACCCAGTGCTCAGTGGGTTGGATCATTGAAATGTGGTCGCGTACGATATATCTGGTCGATATGTGGAACCCACTGCCGTAACGGTTTTTGTTACCGCCTCTCGCTCCCTCCACACCACACCGGCGTGATACAACGGAGACGCCTGCGCTTGCAAAGCAGAGCAATTAACTACAAAGACTAATTCACGGCAATTTTAGGCGTTTTACAGGACAAAAGGTAGTGAACTTTGGGTTCCCGGGTTTCACTGATCTCTTTAATTAAAAGATTTAAAAATCGTACTCATATTTCTAAGTATCAAAAAATATCTTACATGTTACTGATGTATCCCACAAAAGGCGAATTATTGATTTGAAATACTTTATATTCCGAGTTACATAAAAATAATAAATGTGTGGATCTAATGGTAAACACTTTCAAATCTCCAAAATATACATGATTTATAATTTTTGTGTAGATTAAAATATAAAGTATTTGTAATCAAGATTTGCAAGTTTATGGGATGATACATCATGGATAATATGCCGGATTTTTTAGGAGCACTGGAACGTGGGAGCCAAATGATTTTGAACTACATCTACTCAACTGCAGTTATAGAAATGATTCTTTTTTGTTGGTCTGGGTGGTGGACAACATCTGGTCCTGGTAGACTCGACCGCCTCGGCCTACAGCTGCCAATTCATGGGTACATGTGCTCCCTTCAGGACCGACAAGTTTTGGAAGGTGTATGTTGAGCCCAAATATGGGTTCTTCGCTTGGCTTGTGCTGGACGGCAAGGTGCTCACCGCCTACAACCTGGAGATAAGGGATGGCTGCATGACACTATATGCAAGCTTTGTAGGATTCACCCGGAGACGGTGCAACACCTCCATCTCGACTGCCCACCCGCTAGTCGTAGGAGGACACCATTGCGGCCAAGGATCGGAGAAGAGAGGCAAGTGACGCATTCATCTACGCGTGTGGGGTGCTTGGAAAGAACGCAACATGAGGACCTTCCGCACATTGCCCTCCTCCCGACGGCTGTAGAGGTGAGGTGAATCTCTATATATATATGCCAGTGATTAAGCTGCTTCTTGTTTTAGCAAGTGGATTTATCCTATTCTTAGAGGGCCATATCAGTCTGTTGTGCTTATCGTTTATCGCGCACGAGTACATGGGACACGCGCGTATTCAAAGCTTTGTCAATGGCTTAGCAATCTCGGCAACGTGGAAGAAGTGTGTGCTATAGTGGACACCGGTGGTCTTACCATGGTGGACTGGACCACCAACTACAATGCAACAGTTGGGAAGAACCAAAACTTGGGTTTAGTGGCGGCGGTAGTGAGGATTGAGGAGGTGTTATTCCAGGGTGCTTCTGCATGCAGTTGTGTCTTTGAAGGATGCAATGACCCGGAAACCCTAGAGGCCTTGGCCTGTCGTGAAGCATTATCTTTTGCATCCGATTTAGCGGCGACGAGGGTGCAGATTGCAAGTGATTGTCAGCATGTAAATCGGAGTATCCAAGACTCCAAGAGGGAACCCTGTGACCTTACACACATCATTCGGCAGATAAGGGCGAGGAGATCGGATTTTCGAGGCATTTCTTTCTGCTTTGAGCCGTGAACGGTGAACCAGGAACCCCACAACCTGACTAAGTTTGCTCTTTATAATTTAGGCCGCTTTGTTTGGCTTTTAGGTCCAACAGATGGTATGAAAATCCTTGTAATGTTTGAAGTTTAAATAAAGCAGGATGATTAATGCTAAAAAAACAACTAGTATGCGTGTCCGTGCCGATACTGGAAGAATTGCAGGTCGCCGTACCTTGTACTAGTAGTCTAGTACGTGCATGTGTCCGACTATGTTTCCGGTTTCTGTGTACATATTTACGCAAGAAGCAATCGAAGCCCTATTCGAAAGAGTCTGGGATGGGTGAGCTTGCGTGCTCTGTTTGACGACTTGCCGGTGATGGTGATATTCAGATCTCTTCTTCCTCCCCAGATTTTACCTTCCAATTTCATCACCACGTCTGATTCCTTCCGCTGATTCTCCTCCTCGGCCTTCTCTCCATCCATTCTATCTTTTCCCCCTTCGTTTTCCCCCTCTATTTATCTCAAGTTTGACGCCGCCGCTTTTCTTTTGTCGGCTGTGGTTCATCAACTTGTTTCAATCGATCGATTCACACTACCTAGAGCTCCACCAGAACCTCTGATCAGCCAGATCCGTTCCTACTCAAGCTGATTCAGCCGCTGCCCTGGCTGGAGCTTTAGTCAGAGCCTCTGCGGAGATCCCTTCCGTTGTCTAGCCGCTCTTCATCTGCAAGGAGGATGGCGCCAGCCTCAAGGGCGGCCCGGTCGCCATGAAAGCTCCAGGATGGAATTGCCAACGGATTGGCAGGGCTCTTGGCAATCCTAAGATGCTTCACCTTGCCCGGATGATCGTCGCTGCACAAGCCCAGGTAATCTTTGTTTCTGAAATCAAATCCTCCAAATTCTCTGCAAATGAAATTACAACTCGTTTTAACATGTCTGATAGCATTGTAGCGCCTTCTCGGAAACGTTCGGGAGGGCTTTGGCTGATGTAGACTGATGACATCCAGCTCTCTGTTCAATCCGCTTCGTTTTACCTAATCCTAGCAGTAGCTACTGATAGATCCTCGAATCAAACGTTTGGCTTAGTTTGTATATACGGGGATCCCTACCATCGCCAAACCGCAGCTATTTGGGAGCATGTAGCCCATTTTGTGTATGATAACAGCGACTTGCCTATCCTTTGTTTAGGCGATATGAATGATCTGATGTATGCCTCTGATAAAAGTACTTCTAATGTTAATTATGCTAGGTTGTCTGCTTTCCGTTCTTGTATCAAATCTTGTGGTCTCTTTGATTTGGGTTTTAGCGGTTCTGCGTACACCTGGACGAATTAACGCTTCTCTTCAAGACCGCTATTTCAGAGATTAGATAGGTGCTTGGTCAATCATGAGTGGTGTGCAGCTTACCCAATTTCCAATGTTTTTAACATGCCTTTGATTCATTGTTATAGTGACCATGCTCCTATTTTGCTTTCCACGGATGGTACCACTAGAAAGGTGAGGCCCTCATTTAAATTTGAAAATTGGTGGCTCAAAGAGCAAGATTTTAATAACTTTGCTAAAGATGCTTGGATGCAAAATCCCTCTGAAAGATTTTCTGACCGTACAAAAAAGCTTTCAGCAAATCTCAAAGTGTGGTGCAGAAAGAAAAAAAACCTTTGCAGGATGAGCTCAAGGAAATTGAAGCAAAAATTCAGGAAATTCAACAAAAGCCTACTCACCTACAGGATCACAGGGAGGAACAGAATCTTGTCACCAGGTATGAACAGACTATGACAAAGCTGAATGATTTTTATATCCAAAGAGCTATAAAATACTGGATAAAAGATGGTGATCGGAACACTGCTTTCTTTCATAGATCAGTGGCAAAAAGAAGAAGGAAAAATACAATCATGTATGTGAAAGATGAGAATGATGTGTTTCAATTTATGCCTGATCATATTGCAAATACTTTTGTAACCTATTTCAGGTCAATTTTTGCCACTACGAACACCAGCAGAGACAAACCCTTTGATTCTCCTTTGCCTTCTTCTCAAGATGATCCTACTTATTCTATTCCGGATAAAAAAGAACTTTTTGATACTCTCTCTGATATGAAAACTAATGCCTCTCCGGGTCCTGATGGTTTTAATGTCGAACTTTATTTAGCTACTTAGGATTGGATTGGTGATGATGTTTTCCGTTTGGTTCATGATTTTTTCATATCTGGCTCTCTCCCGCAGCATATTAACGACACTCACATTGCTTTAATTCCTAAAAAGCTTGTTCCTCTGGTTCCGGCTGATTATAGACCCATAAGCCTTTGCAATGTCATCTACAAGCTCATAGCAAAATGTCTTGCCAATAGGCTTGAGCCGCATTTGCCGGATTATATCCATCCCTCTCAACAAGCTTTTATTAAAGGTCGTCGGATCAGTGACAACATTATTATTGCACAAGAAATTACTCACTCCTTTGAACTTTCTTCCTGGAAACATCAAGCGTTTATGCTCAAAATTGATCTTGCTAAAGCTTTTGATCGTTTGGAATGGCCTTTTATTGTTGCTGCTCTCACACGTAAAGGGTTGCATGGTCATTTTATCAATCTCATCCATGCGTGCATCTCCTCGCCGACTTTCTCTGTAATTATTAATGGTCAGCCTTTTGCGAGATTCGTTAGCGACAGGGGAATACGACAAGGATGTCCTTTATCGCCGTACCTTTTTGTCCTTGCTATTAATGAATTGTCGCTTGCTTTGCAGGAAGCTCTATCCTCGTCCTCTCTCACAGGAATTGTTTTGGGGCCAAATTGCCCACCCATCCATTCACTTCTTTTTGCAGATGACTTACTTATATGTGGGAAGGCATCAATGGAAGAAGCTCAAAAAATGCACCAACTACTTCATTCCTTCTGTGCTGCGTCGGGTCAGCTTCCGAATTGGGCAAAGTCAGGTATTATATTCAGCAAGTGGGTCTCTCCTGCCAATAGATATGATATCTTGTCTCTTTTTCCAGTCCCTCTTATTGATGGCTCTTTTATCCACCTTGGCCACCCACTAATCTTGCCTTCAAAAAAAAGATCCGATCCTTACAATTTTATTCTGGACAAATTTAAAGCTAAACTCGCTACTTTCAAAGCAAACACCCTTTCTCATGCAGCAAGGCTAGAATTAATCAACTCTGTTTTTGCTTCCATTCCGGTTTACTACATGTCCAACATTATTTTTTCGCGGAAGTTTGTTGCAAAGTTGAATGCCATTATCAGAACTTTTTGGTGGTCTGGAGTCTCTTCTGAGCCCTCAAAAAAATCCCTTTGTTTGAGAGCTTGGAAAGACATTTGTACTCCAAAAAAAGAAGGTGGGCTTGGTATTCGAAATTTGCAAGTTGTTAACCACGGGTTGATTTTAATGGCTGCTTGGAGAATTGCTCAAAACACATCGGGCTTTCTCTCCAAAGTTCTTCAGGCCAAATATTTCTATGATTCTTCCATTTGGAGACCTAAGCCCAACGTCCCTAAATCTGCTTTCTGGTCTTCTGTTCTGAAAGTTATTCCCCTTTTGCAATCTAATTCGTTTTATCAAGTAGCCAATGGGGATTTATTGATCTGGAATCAGCCTTGGTACCCTAGCTGGATTACGATTTACGATGATCTTATTATTCAACCGCCTGGTTTTTCCTACCCAGCGAAAGTTTCTGATCTTTGCCTCCCGGGACAAAAAGTGTGGAATGCTACTTTAATTGACTCTCTTTTCTTACATCCGACAGCTTCTCTTATAAAGAGCATTCCCATTTTACCTTCTGACTGTGACGATATCTTGTGTTGGAAGCCAACCCCAAATGGCAAATGTAATTCCAAATCTGCATATCGTATTTGCTTGCAATCCTTGTATGATGCAGGTCTCCCAAAACCAAGACAATTGGACTCTCAAACAATCAAGCTTCTGAATATGGTCTGGAAAAATAAGAAGATGGTCCCAAGAGTTAAAGCCTTTGCTTGGAGGATTTTAAGAAAGGCCATTCCATCCGGTGAGCGAGCTGCCAGATTCTCGACTCATATTGACCCCTTATGTTGCAGGTGCGGCATTTCTGAAAATGACTTTCATCTATTCTTCACCTGTCCTTTTGCGAGAGCAGCTTGGTTTCATCATCCTTGGTATATTCGCCCTGACATTTTCTCGCAAAACTGTGCTTCTTTCACACAAATTATTTTCAACTTTTTAAAGCTAGATCATCCGAATGTCTCTCTTGAAAACATTTTCACCTTTCTTTGGTGCCTTTGGAAATAAAGAAAGGATCATTTGTTTAGTAGGAAACATGGACAGCCTTACCAAATACATCTAAATGCTGCAACGCTTTTAAATGACTTGGAAATACAGCAGCTTGCTCCTGTGGCTGACTCCCACAATCATGTGCTTCAACTGCCCTCAAACATCTCCCTCTCTAATGATTTATCTGTCTCAGGCAACAAGATTTACTGTGATGCAGCTTGGAAGCCGTGGAGATCCTCCTCTTCTCCGCTTGCCGGATTAGGAGTCTACCTTCGTCTTCCTGAAAATGGCCGTGTTACAGATATTTTCTTGCAGGCAGTGGCAACTGGGATTTCTTCGCCTTTGATGGCGGAGGCGCAAGCCCTTCTTCTGGCGGGACACATGGTGAAGCTGCTCCAAATCCCTGAACCAATCTTCTTCACTGATTCTCTTCTTCTCGCTCAAGCAGTGGCTGCGGACTTGCCAGCGAGTGCCTCGGTGCATTGGGAGATTCGACACCATGTTGCAAATTTCCTACAGACAGTAGCTCCCCTCAGACATAGTATTTTCCATATCTCCAGTTCTCTTAATGGGGTAGCTCATAATTGTGCGCATCAGGCAAAACGATCTCGACGATCTGAGCCTACTAGTTCATGCAGGAACTCAGCTCATAGCTCATATGCTTGCCCAATTGTTGCAGCCTCTGTTCAACTTCAAGCTTTGGGTTTTGTAATTCTCAATGTAATCTGCTTCTGAGCTGAATGAAATTAGGCACTCTGTGCCTGCCCTTGTTCAAAAAAAAAAAGGCCCTATTCGAGTTAACCTGTGCGTTTGTCTTCTCGACGTGACCATCGCGAGGTTGGCCACTGGTTGATTTTCGATCGCTATGGCGAGCCACCGAGAGTACGACTTCTTCGACGTTCTGGACCTCCTGGGAGAGGAGGGGATGGATCTCGGCGACGATCTTCAGGCCGGCGACGAGTCCACGGATGACTCTGAGGACGAGTCCACGGCCGACGCTGAAGCGGCTGCGACTGGCGACGACGAGGCCATGGCCACGGCCATGGCTGCTGGGGAGAAGAAGTGGCCGGTGACGTCATTCAGGGAGAGGTACGTGTACCCGTACCGGCCCTTTTCTGGGCTCAAAACCATGAGCGACAACCCCGAGCTCCGCGAGAGGATTGAAAGAGTGGAGGCCATCAGGAAGAAGTCCTGGGCCGAGTCCAGGCTCCAGCGCCTGGAGTACCTGAAGAACGCCAGATGAAGATAATGGATCTTGGACCGGCTAGGGACGAACGAGTACAGCACGATCGATCCATCGTTTTATCTTTTTGGATTTATACTGGATTGATCCGTCCGTATCTTTGTCGCAGTGAACTGCCCGTTTGATGTTCTTTTTTTGCAACTGCACGTTTGATGCTTTGTGTACCTAGAAGCAAACAGTATTGTTCACGTTCCGATATAATTTGCTTGTGAAGTTGGTATCTAAGATTTTTGTAGGAAACAAAACCACGAAAACGCTCGTATATATGTTGGTACTTGTGCATTGGTGCTCCTCTTTAGCCCTAGTTGTCTTTGTGCCTTTGTGTTATTTCCGGGTTTCTAGTTGTTTTCATCGTGATCGTGGTCAACCATGAAGATCGAGCAAACCCTAGCGCATCATCATCTCTTCTCCTTTGCACCCACGGCGGATCATTGGACAACTATGAAAAGAATTTTTCCAATATGTTAAAGATACTATACATATTGGCATTACGTTCTAGAAATCATTATCTAGTCGACTTAGTGTCTTTTAGGCTTTTCTATCTTTTGGGGATCTAACTTAATTTCTTGGAGTGCTAGAAAACAGTCAACAATATCACGTTCAAGTACGAAACCTTAACATAAGACACTAGCGAATGCTACTGCACAAATGATATGGATTGAAGCACTTTTTGCTAAACTCGGTGTCCAAGTAAAGGAAATACTATGTTTCTGGTGTGACAATTTAAGTGCTACCTACTTGTCAGTAAATCCCGTCTTTCATGCATGTATGAAACACATAGATATTGACTACCATTGTTCGTGAAAAAGTTGCTGATAAATTTCTCGACATTCGGTTTGTCTTAAGCAAGGATCAAGTTGCAGATGATTTTAGAAAAACATTGCCTAGATCTTGATGAATTCAATCCTAATACAAACCTCTCAAAAGGTTTTGATTACGGGGACTCGTAGATATACTAGGCATCTCCACCAAGCCTGGACAGTATTGGTTTCCTCCTTGTAAATGTCTTCTCTCTTGGTAAACACCATCCAGGGCTATTCTCGCACAATATAACACTGCACCCCAGGTGAAACTGAGCTATACATGCAATGGGGTTTCAGGCAGTGACCTTTTTTTTGCTAGTTTCAAGTTGTGGATCTATTTGAACTGAGTTGCACATGCAACTGTGGTTTTGGCAAAGGAGATGCATCGATCAGTAACTCGGCTCAGTTCATCCACAATTACCTGATCACCTCTTGCCAAATCAGGAATGGGTGGAATGAACATGATCGAAAAGGAAAAGGTATTTTGGTCGATAGTAAGAAATCTGCTTCTTGTTGTACTAGCACCTCTGTTTCTGTTCAGCGGACTAAACCTGAAGAAGGCTGGTTAAAGATCAACATCGACACAGCCTTCAACCATGACAATGCCTCTGGCCACTGGGGTGCAATCTTCAGAAACCTTTCCGGTGAAATTATCATGTCTGCTTGGAGCCTGATCGAGCGATGCCAATCGGCAGAAGAGGCGGCAGCGGTGGCGGCCCTGGAGGGCATTCACCTCGCGACGAACCTGAACCATCAGGTGATTCTGGAGAGCGACTGTAAAGGTGTCGTCGAAGCCCTGACTTCCAACACTGGGGGAAGATCGCAAACGAGCTTCGTCTTTGCGGAGGCACATCAAGCAATTCTGAAGCTCCCTCGTTTCCGTGTACAACATGTTCCTAGATCGGCTAATGGAGCGGCCCATGCTCTGGCTGCCTTCTGTAGAGATTCTGGGGAAAGTGGTGTTATGCACTTCTCAGCTCCAGCCTGCGTGCTGAAACATGTGTTGCCTGATTGTAAACCCGACTCTGTTTCTTAATTTACTAGTAATCATGCCCGTGCAATGCACGTGTTAAATAACAAGATAATTCACATAAATAAAACATAATTTAATTAAAAAAATATCAGTCTTAACTTAACACGTATGATTTTTTTTTATTGTTGTTTGAATAATTGAGGAGCACAGCCGGCTGCACAAATGAATGGACTCCTATACTAATTTCGACATAAACAGATATATGTGCTAACAAAACTCGTGAGTGTGGACATACGAAAAATGGGCAGCACTATTATTAAGTTTCATCATTTATTAAGTTTGATCTTGCCATCAGATCAAGATATCACATATGTATACTTAGTTTAGTTGGGACAATACATAGGTGTCTAATCAAAGCATAATAGCACATACATGTATGGATCATTGGAATAATATATATTACTCGGATAGTCTACAAATAGCGGAGATTTTTTTGTTTGTTCGTGTACATGACTTGGTCCCAATAGCTCCTGGATTTGTTGGACACGTCTCCCTAATCTCTTGGGTATGTACTACATACACTCTCAAGATGGTAATATCAGTGTTGAACCTCGGTGACTTGACAACAATCCACGTCATCCTCCCAGTCCAGGACACAGCTGAACGCATGCACATATTTTGATCGAAATAGCCAACACCTTTGAATCTGCAAAAGATGAAAACACATCGATGAGTCATGACTCTGCTGTTTATAAATAAGATGGAGATTTTTTAGGTACATACAGTTCTACTGATAGACATACTTGGATTTCTGAACTGCAGTCTTTTGAGACTAACTGAAACGCTCTTTGGTGTCTAATCATGCGGCAGATTTACATAAAGGAAAAATCACTCTTCTTCAGTCTTCACCATCCGGGCAAGCAAGCTAAATTAACAGAACAAAGTACATCCATATACATATTAAATAAAGTTGTTTTCTAATCATTTTTAAAGCTAATAATGATGATGTGTACAAATAATATTTCAGTGACACAAGATCATGCAATGCATTCAAGGTTTGAGCTTTTGATCTATGTGTAGAAAAAATATTACAGTGTCACAAGAAACGGCATTATCCCTTCCTCTCTAGTACAAGGAAACAAATTCTTTTTAATTATTCCTGCATCGCACCGTACCTCTACCAATCAAAAAGGCTATCGCTGAGTGATGAAGCACAAAAATAAGATACTACAGGATCCCTTCCAATCTAGTAAAACGAAACAAATCCCGGACACTAATTCATTACTCCCAAATTATTCCAATTAGGCAAGCTATTTGTTTTTACTCCAAAAAGGTTTCAGAGTAAGAAATCATGCAAAAAAATATATGTATTATGTTGCTTCATGATGATTTACAAGGCCAACAATCAGGATTATGTTTAACCTAGATTTAATCCAAAGAATTTGCTTGCTTCAGTTCAAAGCCATACTGATGGATGTGCACGAAAACTACCTGGAAATTAGTCAGTCTGTTCGTGTATCTTCCAACAGGGGATGCTATATCAGGATTTAAGAACAGGTTCATGACATCTATACTCAATTACCTGACCTGGGCTTTAGGAAAACTTAAGTACACCAAATTTCAAATCATGACAGCTTAGGAATCATCCAATGATCGTATAGAAATCTACACGGTAAAGCACCGAGTAAACCAATTTACCAACCAGATAACTGAATTGATCAAGCACCGAGTCAAAATCTCACAAAACAGAGGGAACTCGCAAAGCTCGTCTCTTCAGAAAAATGGACACTCCATTGTCTCTTTACCCAAAAGAGCTAAAGTCTATAATCAAGTACAGGAACAACTTACCCTACAATCGACATATAATTGATCATTTCCTCCAATTAAAGAGATAACTAATTCATCCAAAATAAATAGAGGGTTGTTTCCTCTCTTTGAAAGAACTACATCAGTTTTCACACAACACTGGGTTAATTTTCTAAATAATACGTGGCAAACTTCCATACAATATACTTTACAAGACATCATGCCCTAAGCTGTTGAGCAACCCATTTCTAATTAATACGTGACAAACTTCTATACACTTCTATACATGAAACAAAAAACTGGTTTAAAAAATACATGAAAAAAGGCTTATAAGCAATTTGAAAGGTCTTCCTTACCAATCTTTACGAATTCCATCTGATTTAGAAACCAAGCCAGTCTGAAAGAAAAGATAATCAATAGAAAAAGGGACACATGAAAATCAGTCCAAACAGAATATATTTATAACACCACCTTCAAATATTGATCATCTTCAACATGGCAATGACCCAGCTTATGGTTAAAGCTCGGTATATTATCCCTGGTGCTTTCGAGATGTAGCTATTCCCTAAATTTTCCATCATCTATGACAATCTTGCAGAGACTGAATTAGGAAAAAGTGAATGATAAAAGGAACTGCAAAAAGCAACCACCTAGCTTGCTACCTGATCCCCAATCTTGCATGGACAGGGCATTGGCACATGCAGCCTGGTGATCAAGGAGCTGCGACAGATCATAGTCCTGAAGAAATATTTAGCTTCAGGCCTTGAACTCTTGATCTCAACCCATTTTATATAATCTGAAAACAAAATCACATCAAGCTGACTTGAGATAAAAAAATATTAATTTGGCCAATCAAAGCCACATCCCCGATCAATCAGTTCCATCATACGAACAAACTTGTTAAGTGTGCAATAGCCGGTGAGATTGGACATGAAGAAGAAATGTCACGGCGTCCTTACACGGGCATGCACATGATCGGGATATGGTCGACGGACTGGATGTCTCCGGCATCCATTAATTCTACAAGAAAAGCACAGAACATTCACGATTGTATATTTCAACCAACGCAATCATACTCTGCCACATGTATCTGCACACAGTACCTACAACGTCCCAGATGTTGGGAGGCGAGTCTAGCGCCCCGAATTGCCAGCGTCTTGTCCATTTCTTGCCAGCGTGGATGTTGCTTTGCATTCAGATGGCATTTCCCATCAGACAAATGCAAAACAAACTGTACGATAGACCTACATAAACTTCAGGCACAGGAAACGCAAAAATAACAGATAATTACCTTTGCATTTCAACATATTCTATATCCCCAGAGAAAGAAAAGAACTCTGTGATCTCTCTTTTTGATGCATTCAATGAAATATTACCAACTTTTATTTTCCTCACCTTCATAAGATTATCACGATGAGCAAATGGGATGACCGGATGTGATGATGACTGCTACTTTAGCACGATAGAGGAGATAAGATGCAGCAGTAATTGCACAGTAGTTGAAACAGAGTCGACGTCATTTTAGGATGCCTAAAATCAAATGTTTTCAGAGTTTATAGGACAATTTCATTTTTGAGAAATAAGAATTGACTCATATGAATACAAGTACTAATTGCAGGACACTGTGAAATAGAAAATGCAGTGTGATGTAGTTCCAAGTGTTAGAATCAGTTACTAATAAGAAACCACAAGCAACATCAAATTAAATCTTAGCAAATTAAGCCACGGAAAGATTGGTCCAAGTACATGAAAAGAGGGATGCCCATTCTTGTTGATACACTTTGCAATGATTCATGGAATGCTTCTGCATAAATTGGACTGCAACAATGTCTTCTTTTCTCAATTAAATGGGACTACAACTAAATTTATATGAAAGCAAGCATGATGTCTTGTTTATTAAATGAACATCACATCAGTTCAATTATGTATCAAAGCAAACCGAAAACTGCATGATGATTGCGTGATGTATTCAGAGCTTGTTTTTCCAGATGTGCATAGTAATATCAATTTGCCATTAATTTGCTAGTATATATCGATATATAACATCGGTTAAGAAAGCCTAGAATGCACTGAAACAAAAATGCAGTCCTCTACATACAGGCGAACAAAATCTGAAGTTGTGAGCTTCTAACACTACTTACAATGGAAAGTCTGAATAAATTTGCAATGAAAAGTCTGAATAATCTTGCAGCATCCATGTACGAAGAGAGGACGTGGCCAGATCTTAGGTTGAAAGAAAAACAATGAAGAGGCTCCAATAGAAGAATGGTTGAGGAGGAGTCCTGCAGGTTCCGGTGGTTGCAAACCAGAGGGAAGACCGGAAGATGGCGCTGCCTCATCCTGGATGAATCCGGCAGGCGGCGCCCGTGCGGAGAGTGGAACTTCCCAGAACGCCCACGCCGCAGTGCTGCTCCCCCTTTTCCTGTAGATCCTGGAGGTAGTTCGTCAGCAGATGCGGTGCTCCGAGGCGGCGGCACGCTCCGAGGCTAGGGAGTGGGAGAATCGTGGCGCAGCGCTCCGGGACGGCGTGGCTAGCAGTGCGGGGTGGAGCGGCGCGAGGCCGTGCTCTGGGCGGGGGAGCGGGAGAGGGGTGGCGCTGGGAGGCGATTTAGTGGGAGAAGCGTGGCGCGTCGTTCCAGGACGCCGGCCGTCGGGAAGGCGTTCCGGTACGGAAGCTGTTGGGAAGGCGCTCCGGGTCGGCGATCTGGGGGAGCGGGAAGGACGGGGCCGAGCTCGCCGGTGGCGGAGCCACGGAGCGAGGCGAGGCAGTTGGCGTCACGGAGGGCGATGGTGTACATACGGTTTCAGATGGAGGTACTTCGTGGGGAGTGGGGACTGGGGAGGCGTGGTTTTCTCCTCCGTTGGGCTGCGATAAACGTGTTGAGCGTTAAACATTATAGTAATTGAGCACGTGCACATGCATGTAAGTTGTACTACATACAGTATGCGTTTGTATCCGATCTACCACCATAACGATTGTCTTCTTTCTTCAGAAATGGAATATCATCATTTCCTTTCTTAAAACAATAGATCCATCCACTGCATTGCGGACTTTAGATCAAAGGCTGATCCAAAACAAGCTAAAGTGATGGAAATTTGTGTTGCGTGTAGGAGCACTGAAAACAACACTAAACAACATTGATGAAGCTATTCTGAAAAGACACCAAAAGCTAAATGATCAAAGACTGGCATTTGCATGGCAAACTCAAGGTTCAAAGCACAAGTTTCCAGGATTGCTCGACTCATGAAAATATCACACTTGCGACATTTAGAATCTGGACACAACGTTCAACTTTTGATTGTCGAAAACTTCTCAAATTAGTAAAAGCCTAAGAGAACAAGCACAATTGAAGCTTATTATATATTCATCCTATGTCTTTCTCAAATGAGTAGAGCATACCTGTTGACCAACTACATATTCTACAATAAGAACTGGAACAAGCCTGACATGGACCTGGCAAAGATTTCCGATCCTACAACTCACAGTGGGGAAACAATGTGTAACAAGTAAACTCTGTGAAAGAAGGCAAGGCCAAAATAAAAAAAAATAGACAATCAGGAAAGAGTTGCTCTTCTGACCTTCGTGGCGTGAAAACCCACCTAGTGCTTCAATAAAAGGCGTTGATTAAATATGCGGCAAAAAGATTATATTCCTGCAGGAAGCAGCAGCATACTTACATAGATATCTATGGTAAAAATTGAGAAAAAAATTATACTACTATACAATCTACATACTCATATATATCGTTTGAACATAGGGAGGAGCGGTTTGGTTTGGATCATACATACCATAGCTAATATTTAAGCTTCAATATTAGCTAGTGATAGAAAATCATGCACATTTTCTGCATGAACCACATCATCAAGTATATGATACATTATCTTAGCAAATTCTGTAATCCTTATTAAACTAAACAATAAAAAGGCTATGTTCAGGGAAAGAATCTTAGCTTATGGTAACATATATCACGACAATATGTAATAAGCGTACCTAGAATTAAATCATACAGGAGGAACTCGATGGTAGCGTCTCCCAGTCTTCACCATCCTGCTCCCCTGCATAACCGAGCTAGTAAACACAACGACTCCAATAATATGGTTAATATGATTTTGGCATACGTGCACATAGTAAAAGCTTTAGATAATTGTCCCTGTACTCCATGTAGCTATCAGAAACGGCTCCAAGATCATAGTACATAATAGGATTTCTCCAACACGATCAGTAAGGGGATGCATGGTTGGATTATATGGAACAGAAAATAGTACAACCGTAGAAGAACGATCCTCCATTGAATACTTGGTACCTATAAAACAATTCACATGAAAAGAGACTGTATGGCCATACCAAACGTTTGAGACGGAGGCTGGAAGGGGCTGCTGCAAGCGACTTTTTTTTACAGGAAATTTTGACAGGGTTTGCAAGCGATCTGATCCGGGCGAGAATACTTGAACTGCACTATACAATTGGTGGGCTGGTAGCAACCAAAAGCTTAGAGCGAGGTGAACATGCGATGCGACCTGATACCTCGACGATTGGTGTATCTCCACCGATCCATCTACATGAAGTCGGCGTCAAAGAATTCGGCTACGAACACCCAAAACATGTATGTGTCCTCGAAGTTAGCCAAGAGCCCTAGCGATGCGTCGATCCCCACGTCGCCGCTGCCTGCGCTTCTCTGCTCTTGTCGGCCAAGCAATGCGTCCATCTGCTGCCCGCTGCCTGCTCTGGTTGCGGATGCAGCAGGCGGCCGGCTGGACCACGCGGACGCGATGGGTCTCATAGTCTCATACTCATGATTGAATCGAGGTTAGGGGCAGTTGAGGGAGAGAGGTGAGAGGACGACCGGCGAAGATGCGAGGATGGAGGCGCAGGAGGACGGCGGGGACTGCAATCGTGATTAGGGGCAGGATTTCCGGGCGGTTAGTTTTGATGTGCACATCATACATCATCGGGATGACGTGGGTCGTTGGATTTGGACATATGAATGGTCAAGATGATCCGGATCTGACAGTCTCTCTCTTTTAATAGTAGTGGTGATAAAATGGAAAAAAAAACTGTGGTTTTAGGCAGTGATTTTTTGGTAGTCTCAAGTTATAGTTCTTTCTGAACTGAGTTGCATGTTCAAATGCTTCAGCTGTAGTACATAGTTTGAGTTTTCCAGTTCCAATTTGAACTGAGTTGCACATGAAACTTGGATTCAGGTGCACATGCAACTGAGTTATGTAGTTCCACTTTGCAATTCTGTTTGAACTGAGTTGCATGTGCAGGTTCAGTTGCATGTAGTTTGCACCTCTTTTTGAACTGAGTTGCACACACAACCGAGTTTGCAGTTTCACTTTGTACTGAGTTGCACATCAACTTAGTTTTGCAGTTCCATTTGAAATTATTTGCACATGAAAAAAGTCCACCCACCAAAGGAACAACGACATTTGAGTGAGAACTAAGTTAGTTTTGAGCACCAGTCGCTCCCCACTTTAATTTAGCTTCGTAAATTGTCCACGATGCTTCAGGACACCCTTGCGGAATCTCCTCCTGCGTCGAGGCACGACCGTCGCTTCATCTTCCTCCTCATCCTCCTTGTCACTGCCCTCGACCTCGGCCATGTAAGTGACATAGCCTTTGGTCCGCAACTGTCGCATGTAGTCTTTCTGCTTAGCGAGCATCCATTCATCTTGCTTCTCCCCAAATTCAGCCATCTCAACTTCCAAGGCCCTAAAGCACACAGATTCATGTCTAGGTACTCTTGGTCGAAGTAGTCCATTCCGGGCCGTCGGATTCCACCTCGTAGGACAAGACGTAGTCCACCTCGTGCTGCGGCATCCGACACACCACCTTCTTCATCTTCTTCTTCTTGGTCGCTGGCGGCTGGATCTCTCCAGCCTCCTGCTTCGCACCTCTAGGCTCAGAATCTGATGCTCATCCTCTTCCTCCCTGCAGAATGAACTCGTGGTCGTCATTATGTTGCCTTGTACCTTTGGTTGGATTAGTTTCTCGTGCGCAATTGCAATAGTAAATACTTGGGGCCTCGTTCGTCTAGAGAAATAATCAGGCGCATCTAGGTAAATATAGTTTCATATTATGTACAATTAATATTGTAGATATTGTTATGTTTTTCATATATACATGGTCAAAGTTTCAAAAGTTTGACTTTAAAAATTCCCAGAACGCAATCTATACCTAATAATAAAAGGATTAAGGCTTCTTCTCGTACGTCATTTTTTTTGCCAATTTTGCCCTCCACCAAATCACATATTTACCCACCAATGCCACCCATAAGTCATAAAAAACGGTTCGTTTTTTTTTTCGCGTCGATATTTCGTGTTGTTATTTTCCCGTGCGCTGCTCGACCGGCCCAGCACATCAACACGCTGCTCCCGTTCCTCTTCCGCGCCGCATCCACCCCCGAGGCGCCCAACCTGCAGGAGTCGGCCCTCCTCATCTTCCATAGATTTCCGCCGCCGTGTATCCCGCACAAACCGCCGACCTGGAACAGTCCTGCGCTGCCAAAATCCATTGAACTCCATCTGGGAACAGTCGCGGAGCTTCTACTGCTGCTGGCGTCCTCCAACGTGACGGAGTTGCTGCTGCTACCGGCGTTCGACTTCGCGACCTCCTTCCCACGGCCAAGATCCACCGGTACGAGCGGCCGGGGCGTGCTCGACGGGGACGGCAGCAATCAGGGGCGCGGCTTGTCCGTCTGCGAGCAGGGGCGGACGGCGAGCTAGAGCGCGGCCGGGGCATGCCCGACAGCAAGCAGGGGCGGACGGCGAGCTGGGGCGCGGCCGGGGCGTGCTAGACGGAGCGGCGGCGAGTAGGGGCGCGGCTTGTCCGGCCACGAGTTGGGGCGGACGGCGAGCTGGAGCGAGAAGGGCCGACGGCGAGCTGGGCACTTGCACGGACTGTATTCATCTTGCTGTCCGATTTTGTCCTTGGACGGATCCTGTCCTTGGACGGATTTTTGCAGTACGGCGTGGCATTGGCACCAGTTCTCGCCCGCGCTCGCGTAGCTGGACGGAATCGAGCTGGGAGGCACTGAGGCGGGCAAATCGAGCCTTTCTTCCCCGCCTTCGGCCACCGGCCGGGACGATGGTGCCGGGGCTCACAGGAGGTGAGCAGAGACGGCGCAGAGTCGCAGAGAGGGGGATTTGCCCGAGGAGAGCTTGACTTGAACAACGATGATGTCTATTTGCATATGGCGTGGCTCGAAATCACGATGCAGCGAATCGATCTCGCAGCTGAGAGGTGATTTGGATAATTGGCGATGGGATGCTCGGAACAGGGCTTGTTCCTGGGCAGTGCAGAGAAGTAGCAGCCGAGTGCGTCAACAAGAGAAGTAGCAGAGCACGGCGTCGGAGGAATAGCAGCTAAGGGATGTGGCTGTCAGCGGGAGACGGGTTAGCAGGTTAGGATCAGTGGCGGTGTTCCCTCTGAGCTCAGCAAGCAGCAGAAGGAGACGGCCCGGCACCTCCAAGGTCTGCTCCATTCTACGTGGAGTCGAAGGACTTCAAGGGCACAAGCTACAGGCCTACAGGGAGATGCCAATGCGGTCCTGCAGCTCTATTACGTTCAGCAAACCCTGCACAGTGAGGTACTCAATTACATAAATTATTGATTGACAATATTTGGGTTGAATAACCGTAAAATTACAAGCATTGCAGTTTCCAGTTGTCCGATGTACTTACCAACCTGCTTACTACATAAATCACCAATTCACCATAATAACTTACTGGTTAATCTATTCATGCGGCTATCATCTTTGAACCAAGATTTCCCATTTCATGATGTGATCCAGTCTTGTGGCATAACAAGATTTAATTAATTTGATGTTTTTCCATGTAATTTAACAAGTGATTGTCATACTTTTAGATAGGCATGACATGTGCAAAGAAAAGTAGAGAGTAAGTGGCGAGCTTTTCTTTACTTTTGTGAGGATTGTTGTATATATAGTGGGACATCTAAGAGAATTAAATTTGGGTGGAAACCAACATGCTTCCAAAACATTGCTGCACCTAAATTCAGGCTATAATTCAACAACAACAACAACAACAACAACAACAAAGCATTTTTTCCCAAACAAGTTGGGGTAGGCTAGAGTTGAAACCCATAAGATCTCGAAACTAGGTCATGGTTCTGGCACATGGATAGCTAACTTCCACGCAGCCCTATCCATGGCTAGTTCTTTGGTGATATTCCAATCCTTCAGATCTCTCTTAACAGACTCCTCCCATGTCAAGTTTGGCCTACCACGACCCCTCTTAACATTCTCATCCCGCTTTATCCGCCCGGTATGCAATGGCGCTTCCGGAGGCCTACGTTCTATATGACCAAACCATCTTAGACGGTGTTGGACAACCTTCTCTTCAATTGGTGCTACCCCAACTCTCTCACGTATATCATCATTCCTAACCCGGTCCTTTCTTGTGTGGCCACATATCCATCTCAACATGCGCATCTCCGCTACACCTAACTGTTGGATATGTCGTCTCTTGGTCGGCCAACATTCTGCGCCATACAACATCGCAGGTCGAATCGCCGTCCTATAGAACTTGCCTTTTAGCTTTTGTGGCACTTTCCTATCACAGAGGACGCCAGAAGCTTGGCGCCACTTCATCCAACCAGATTTGATTCGATGACTCACATCTTCATCGATATCACCATCCTTCTGGAGCATAGACCCCAAATATCGGAAGGTGTCTTTCTGAGGTACCACCTGTCCATCAAGCCTAACCTCTTCCTCCTCGTGCCTAGTAGTACTGAAACTGCACCTCATGTACTCAGTTTTGGTTCTACTAAGGCTAAAACCTTTCGATTCTAGAGTCCGCCTCCACAGATCTAACTTTCTATTAACCCCCGCCCGACTATCGTCAATTAGCACCACATCATCCGCAAAGAGTATACACCATGGGATATCTCCTTGTATATCCCCTGTGACCTCATCCATCACCAAAGTAAAGAGATAAGGGCTCAAAGCTGATCCCTGGTGCAGTCCTATTTTAATTGGAAAGTTATCGGTGTCGCCATCACTTGTTCGAACACTTGTCACAACATTATCATACATATCCTTAATGAGGGTAATGTACTTTGTTGGGACTTTGTGTTTCTCCAAGGCCCACCACATGACATTCCGTGGTATCTTATCATACGCCTTCTCCAAGTCAATGAACACCATATGAAGATCCTTCTTCTTCTCCCTGTATCTCTCCATAAGTTGTCGTACCAAGAAGATGGCTTCCATGGTAGACCTCCCAGGCATGAAACCAAATTGATTTTTGGTCACAATTGTCAATCTTCTTAAACGGTGCTCAATGACTCTCTCCCATAGCTTCATTGTATGGCTCATCAACTTGATTCCACGGTAATTAGTGCAACTTTGAACATCCCCCTTGTTCTTGAAGATTGGCACTAATGTACTCCGCCTCCATTCTTCGGGCATCTTGTTTGACCAAAAATGAGGTTGAAAAGTTTAGTTAGCCATACTATCGCTATGTCTCCAAGGCCTCTCCACACCTCGATGGGGATACCATCAGGGCCCATTGCCTTGCCTCCATTTATTTTAAACCCGTCGCAACGCACGGAACATAAAATGGTGCAAATGAATTACGATCATGTTGTTTGGGGGGGGGGGGGGGGGGGGGGGGGAGATTCCTTCATTTATTTTTTACCCATCCCTCTCCCCAATCCAAAGAGAATTCATCAGTAGAGGCCTCAACTTTCCCGGCATTAGAAAGGATGATTAAATGACCACTTTGCACCTGCATGACTCTCTTGGCTACAGACGGCGGTGGTGGTGTGCATAACAACAGAGCATGCCGTGAAAGCTGCTTGGTTTCTGCTGCACACCACAATTGTATTGACAAGAAGTACGACACATTTTTCTCTCTCTCCCGGTGCAACGCACGGGCACATTTCCTAGTGTATCAAAAAACAGAGGGTGTACCGGGCCACCGAATCCCAGCGCGTCGCCATTAATTGTTCGATGACGTCATGTTTGAAACTGGATCGGAGTCGGAGTTGGATCGATCACTTGGACCCGGCCGTACTTTATGCATCGGAGTGGAAATCAATCGGGAGAATCTATTCATGGAAACCGATGTGAAATCAGATTTGCAAGCTAGACCGATGGACGCGCTGTCCCTAGCTATATGGTAAGTATATTGGACGCGGTGATTTATTTCCAAAAATCACCGCGTCAGATCCAAATCTAACACAAAATTTTGGCGCCAATCACGGCAGCGCCTCCTTATATCCCCTGCCTTCCCTGTTCCCTCACCTCCATCGCATCGCAGAGAGAGATAGAGAGAGACAAGGCAGAAGCAGAGCAAACAGAGCGCCCGCTTTTCCGCCGCCGCCTCGTTCAGCGACCATGCCGCAGCCGCCGCTCGACAGCGGCAAGAGGACGAAAGGGCGGCAGCGCAGGGAGAACGTCCGGGTGGAGAACAAGGAGTCCCGGCAGGTCACCTTCTCCAAGCGCAAGGCCGGGCTCTGGAAGAAGTGCGCCGAGATCGCGGTGCTCTGCCGCGCCATGATCGCAGTGGTAGTCTTCTCCGAGGCCGGCAAGCCGTTCGCCTTCGGCAGCCCCTCCGTCGACGCCGTGCTGGACCTCATCGACGACGCCCCTGGTGTTCACGCTCATGCTGCTGCTGCTGCTGACGAGGTGGAGTGCGAGGCCGTGGAGGCGCTGTATCGGGAGACCGACGAGAAACGCGTGGAGGTCGTGAAGGAGGCTGTGCGGCTGATGGCCATCGGGAAGAAGGTGGTGGAGCTGCAGGTGCAGGCGGGGAAGCGGTTCTGGTTCGAGGCCGACGTGGACGCGCTCGGGATGGAGGAGCTGCCGGTGTTCGTGAAGTCGCTCGAACGCATCAGGGACAATGTTCGCCGCCGCGTCGACAATCTGCTCGCAGCTCAAGCTCAGTAGGGCAGGGGCTTTCGATAATTGCAGGTGGTCTTTGGTTAATGCTTGCTTAGTTGATTTATTATGGGTCACCAATTTAGTCCTGTTTACCAGAGTTTTGCTACTATTATGTACTGGCACTGCACGGCCATGCGACAAGTTATGTGTTTCTGTCTGCTCCAATCAGCACTTCACCCGAAATTCAGAGGTCTTTTGCTTCTATATTCTTGTCTGCTGTATTTTCAGTTGATCAATCCGATAGCATTTTGTAAGATTTGAGGCCGAATTAATTGTCGAAGTTTCCATTTGGACATGCTGCGCCTTTCGTAAAGGCCAAGACAAGCAGCAAGCAGCAAATATCTAAAACCAGAACAGTTTTCCTTAATATCTAAAACCAATATACTTTTCCTTTGGAATACGCTACACCTCTAGTAAAGGGCAAGACAAGCAGCAAAGAAAATGGATACGTTTTTTTCTTTCTTTTTGACAGGACGAAAATGGATACGTGATGTTGAAACATTAGCGGATACTTTGGTTGCAGCCTTCAAGGGCAATGCTAACTCTACTCTACCAGTAATTCAGATGATTAGTGTATAAAACTATACATATATATCCTGTTTTTCGGATGTTGAGTGCCTCCTAAGCGATGCCAAAAGACATCAGAAAAGCAGGTGATAAAACATTAGTACTCAATTGGGCCATGAATAACCCTTATTATTGCAAGAGAAAATGCAATTTACAACAGCAACAACAGGTGGCTCGATTATACACTCTTCGTCACAACACAACCTCAAGGTTCTGGTGGCACTGAAAAAATGGGACGCTTCGGAGCTGGTTCCTATGAGGCTATGACCTGCAGGTTCAGGTTCTCACGGTGCCACGCTTACAGACTCAGGTTCTCGGGGTGGCACGCTTACAAACTTACAACAAGGGAATTACCAGCCTTTCCCCAACAGACACCAGCTGTCATCGAGTTCTCATGGGATGAAATTACAGTGATAAGCTCGATGCAGAGAGGAGAGATCATCAAGGACTTTTTACTGATGCTAATGGTTGATGGTTGTTCACGGTGCGAATAACGCTCAGCTTCCTTTGCCCGTTTGCTGTATGGTGTGTCCTGTAAACTTCAATGGCTCGCCGACTCCTCACATGAAACCAGCAGTGGCATTGTCTAAGCAGTGTTCAAGCACCATACGTACTCTAAGCTGCATAAAAGGGGCACCTTGAGGCGTTAGATTGAACGCATAATGACTTTCCAGTATTAGGTTCAAGAGCATCATATGCCGACAAGCTACCAGCTATGCGGGTAACACTTTATTTTTAGCAGTTTGTAGGTTCAGTTAAGACACTTATAGCTAACACGTTCAGCTAAGATTGCAGGTGTAGCTTTCGTCAAACGGTTTCTCATTAAATATAAGATACAATGAATTAAGGTACAGCTCTCAACCGAGTCAGCAATAGCAAACACAACTGAATTAATAGCTAAACAGACATTCGTTGAACAATAAAAATCATGCATTATCTTAAGATCACTTCAAGTAAGAAGAGAAGGCCGTAGTACCTTGCAATCCAAGCAGGGGTCATTTATCATGCTTTTTACTTGTGAAATTACCCCGGCATTTTGTAGTCTGGCTACTCGAGTAGATGAAGCGTCACTTTTTGGGTAAGCCAAGTTAAGAATGCACCACAAAGTTGCAACTCTCAATTGCTTATCCTTGCTCTGCAGAAAGTTGACCACAAAAGATGCCTTTGCTCGTCCAGGAGCAATAACATCCATTACAGCTGTCTTGCTTAATTCGTCCCCAGCTGCCATATTTGTAAGCACCAACATGCCCTGAGAGAAGAAAATTGAAATATTAATAGTTTATCGCACAATGATATCTACGTCCTTTTATAAAACAATATATCATAGAAGCACATATTTCAAAAAAAAAGTGATACAAGATTATACAGTACTGCCGGAAAAGATTATACTCTTTCCCCTCAAAAGTTCCATACATGCACGTGGAAAAATAAATATAGCAATCCAGATAAAGTAATTATTCAGCAGTTTAAAGAAAACAGACCTGGATGCAAACTCCTGGGGCAGATGCACTGTTCAGCTGTCTTGAAATAGCATTTGTTACCATGTCATCTACAAGGATATAGTTAATAGCACCAACATAGCCATCAAGAAGATTGTATACCAGTGCCAGGGCCTGTTCCTGAACAAAATGCTCAGAATCTGCAGAACACTTTGCAATTAGCAGTGAAACTAATTTAGCAGTTGCCTTAATATCATATCTGGGCATTTAGACGTACCACATATGAGGCTTGAGAGAGTACATACGGTTATCTCCTTCATTATGAAATCTTTATCCTTTGGATTCAGAAGGAACATACTATTTCTAAGAGCCCATACAGATTTTAGCCTCAATGTTGGATCCATCGACTTGGATAAATTAACAAGTTGGGAGATGACCCAGAATGAAGAAGAACAGATTTCCTGGGTGTTAAGTTCACTGCAATGTTGCAAATAGCATCCAAGGCAGCAACCTGTGACAAAGATAGTGAATAGGTGAGACAGTAGACACTATAAACTCCTGATGTCTTACGAACCTTTTCACAATTACAACATGCCTAGTTGACAACAAATTTGGTGTGGCTCCAGTGACCAAAGCGATGCTCCATCAGTGAAGACGGGAAGTGGTAGGGAAGTACAAATTATCAAAAGATTACCTCCTAAGTTGACCTGCTGGCCTTAAAATTTGTTCTTATCGAATTGACTAGTTACATTGTCGTTTAGTTCTACTTCTACAACAAACCATTACTAGTATTACTTCTTTATTTGATAGGTGAAATACAGTAGAAGTGCAGCAACAACATCAAATGGGGCAAGATCTGCGTGCAAATAGATAAGTTAATGCCCAAAGCATTAAATATCATATTTCTTTATAAAAATAACACACTACAAAATCCAGCTCTGGAACAAACAAGGAAGATTGGAAGTGCGGCAATTTAAATTCCAGACCAGAAAACGCCATGGAAGATTGCCCGATTCACTTTACCTGAACTGAAGTAGATGAGTCGCACAAAAGCTGGACTAAGGGAGCAATAACAGTATCGCAGGATAGGCGACCTGCACTAAGTACCTGCAAATTAACCACATCAACTGAATCATTTGGGTGAACACAAATGATTGAGATGTAAAGAAGAAGTGTGCACCTTACCTTCGATGACCTAGAGATATTCTTCAGACATGAGCATGCTGCAACACGGATATCAGCACAGTGATGCTTCAACGCATCAAGTATCAAGGTTGATACCTGTTAAGCGAATTATTTTATTAGTCAAAATATTGGGTCCTTGGTTAACCATATTCATCCAATTGTCATAACAAATGTAAAGAACCAGTGTACTGCAGAAGTTCAAATCATATTCAAGAATTAACACGAACAACAGAAGGATTGCAGAACTTCGATTAACAACTCAAAAGGTAACCACAACAATATTCAAAAGTATTATCCGACACAAGCTTCTCATACCTGGCCTGACATAAGTTGAGATCTTGACTCTTCCTGTTTTGAGCAAAGTTCAGCTAAAGCAAGCAATATGGTCACTGCCCGCCTTGTCTCCAATGAATTTGCTACCAGATGGTTGCTAAGCTTTGCAACTGCATTTGTTGAAAAGGCTTGTTTTTGCAGTTCCACACTATCTTTTATAAGGATGGTTAATGCCAAGGGAGCCTCATCTCCTACATGACCAGGTTCTTCGATGAGCTCAAGTAAGACCAGAATCAACTTTGTTTTAATTTGTCTGTCCGAAAATGACAAGGAGAAGCATGCCCAATTGCAATCAAGCACACACAAGCAAGTAGTCTTGTGCGTGGGCTCCGGTCATGTATTAACCCAACTATTGAACGAAAAGCTTTTCCGTGGTCCATCGATGCAAATCTTGAAGCGACTTCCCAGTTATTTCTGACGATTGCAGTCATAGAATCTAAACAAGCATCCCGTAGATTCATAGAACCTCCAAAAAGACTAACAAGTTTCTGGGTTACTCCAGCACCACATAGTGCTAATTGTTCTGTACTGCTATCGCAAGAGTGTGATATAATATTAGCAGCCAGCTCAGTGACATTTTCATTCTCGCTGTCCAAAAGGGAAAGAAGGAAGTCCATATTTTTCTCAGTATTGACATCAAACTTCGGAGCTTGTTTTGATTGATATATCATTCTGAGAGCACGGGCACATGCATCGACAACCTGTAATCAGGATGGAAACTTCAGAACAGACAAAATTATCAACCACCACGCATCAGTGGCTACAACTATTCATATAGCATGAAACAATCAGCACAGTTAGAACCAGCACCTAACCACACTAAGCGTAACCTGCATTCAACAAACAGGGAGCTTGGACTTAACCCCTATGCACCCTATGTAGTGGTAAACAACAAAAATACAAATACAAGATTGTTATGGTGAAGTTAAGTGACTACAGAGCAATATAAATTTCCAGGATAACCTTAAAGTGAAAAGCTAAGATGCAAGCTAGTCGGTCAATACTCATATGCTTAAGAGCCATTTCAAATTATAAGTACCAGAAAAAAATAGTTTCCTGTATACTGACTAGAAAAGGAGTAACAAATGCTAAATCAATTTATGACATAAATTGGCATGGATTTGTGATTGTATGTTGAGATGATTAAGGCCCGACAGAGTGGTTAGAGAAGTACATTGAGCTGTGAAAATAGAGAGTTACCAAAGTAGTCATCTGTTTCGTTTTTCTTTTGTAACCTCGTTTACCATGGCGTGTTCCCATTTTACTAGTCACGTTGCGCGAGGCACAAACGCTAAGCTAGGCAAGCCATATCAAAAATTGTGGCACGCAGTAACACCTCTAAAATCATTTACTCTCTATACTGTGGCACCGCTAAGCTTGGATTTTGACCCATTCCACGTGGAAGACAAAAACTTAGTCTGACACATCCAAACGAGGCTCATTTTATTAGGACCATTCAGTATTTTAGAGAGATAGGAAGTTTGAATGCGCTCATAGTTCTGTATATCGTCAGACTTTTTCCCTAAAGGCGAACGTGCAGTAACACCTCTAAAATCATTTACCCTCTGTAAGTCCATGCCTCCATGGATGATGTGATCAATTTAGGCTTGGATTTCGACCTATCCCCCTGGAAGAAAAACTTAGTCTGAAATCCAAACGAGGCTCATGTTATTAGGACCATTCAGTATAATGAAGAGAGATGAAGTTTGAATGCGCTCATAGTTTTGTATATCGTCTGACTTTTTCGCTAAGGTGCATCCACAACTGTTAAGTTTAAATTTCAACAAAGGACATCCAAATTCTACTCTGCAAAATCCAACCCACTAGGAAATCATCACGCTACTGCCAAATTCTTAGCTCAAGTATATAAATGAGCTACAGTTTTACCATCACCAATTATTTCGTGACCAAACCAGGAAAGCCAATCCTGATTATTAGTTCAGACAAATTCATCACGAACCCAACACAAAAGACAACTTTCCAGCACATTTATTCCCACCACCACACCTAACCATTGACCCACTACCAAACTCTCCACATATGAAGCATAAGTGAACAATATCTTAACTATTTCAACCAAAATGCTAAATGAAAAGGACACTGGAAAGAAAAAGAAATGACAACTACCACCAGTACCTCTCGCCTTAACTAAACTGACATATTCTGCAAGAAATTGGCTCAGATAATTATCCTCCACTCACAAGGCAACCATAATTTTACCACGGTTTATTTCCAAATTCTTACTCCCTCCATGGCGCGCACGTTTTGAGATTCAACTTTGACCAACAAAATGTGGGCTATGTGGTATCAAAATTATACCAATGAATTCGTATTCGCATAAAGTTTTTATGGTATAATTTTTATGACATGTTCTCATATATATATTGGTAAAACTGATGGTGGTCAAAGTTAGATCATGCAAAAGAAGGACGCCATGTAATTGTGGATGGAGGGAGTACTCAGCTCGAAACATTTGCTGCAAATGACTTCATGCCAATTGAAATTACTAGTACTTTCCCAGCGCTCTTCTCTACAACCTTACAAAGTAGTTCCACTCATGCTTCATCGCTAGCCTCTAATTACAGATACCATTCCATTCAGCAATGTGCATACTAATTCTCTCAGAAACAATTAAGTTAGCAGTGGTTATTTCCACCTCCAGCTCAGGGACAAGTACAATTGTACCATGCCCCAATTTTACGCAATGATAACAAGGAGCAAGCAGTTGCTGGCTTGCCGCCTTCTATTCCTTCCACCAACACTTCTCCACGCAACAGATATTTTCCCAATTGAGCCACAAATCCACGACAAAAATAAAATTCTCCACCCAAAACAGTTTTTGAGCCCCCAAAACGAGCAGGCATACAAGGATGTGACGTTAACAAGCAACAAACCAGTGAAGGGAGCAGAGCCTACCTTGTCGTCGGGGTGGGCTAAGAGCCGCGTGAGGTGCCCCACTGCGCCAGCATCAAGCACGGCTAGCGCGCCATCGTCTACGCCGCACGCGAAGCTCCCTGCAGCGGCCGCCGCCTGCACGAGCGCTGCCGGCGACGCGCCGGGCTCGGCCAGCGCCGCGACGACCGCCGGCACGGCGCCGAGGCGGAGGTAGAGGAGCTTCTTGGTCCGGTTCCCGATGATCTGGTTCTTGATCTCGCGCAGCGCGAGCACCGCTCCTGCTCCCCCTCCAATCCCTCTCCACCTCCTGCTCCTTCTCCGACGACGGCGCCGGGACCCCCGGCCGCCAGCCTCGCCGCGAGCTCCTCCGGCCTCGTCCCCATGCAGGAAGGCGCGGACGAGGACCCCGAAGGCGCGTCTGCTGCCTCCTCCACCCGCGCGCCGCCGCTCGCCGTGGCCGGCATCTGGGGGTGGGGGCAGGTCGGCGATAGGTGCTTGTGTTATTGGCTTATTGCCGCTCCGGCCTTCCTTTTTATTTATTTTTCGAGTTGTTTTTGTTTGGTGGGTATTTTATAGAGAGTGACGGCGAGAGATTAATGGGTGGGTCGGGCCCTCCTAGCCAATAATCTCGCGCCACGTGGAAATTAGTACTTTAATTTTATCTTTAATAAAAATGCTTCTTAGCTGGTAACTACTTTGAGACCGTCTGTGTGTGAGGTGGGACAGGTAGTGAATGATTAGGGGAGATTTTTCTATCTGCAGAATGGATTTATCTCCACTACTAATAAACAAGCAAACTTGGCAGGAAAATCAAATCTTGGCCGTCCACACACATCGATCAAACGGTTGAGATTCTTTTGATCTCCCCGCCCCTCACCCCCACGCAATTACGGGCTCTTTCCATAACGAGGCTCCATCGACTAGCACGCACAATCCGTCACCCAGGAAAAAGGAAAAAAAAAACTCCCTCGCTCGATCTAGATCGCGATCGCCCCGTCCCCTGCCCGGCCGCCTCCTCACCCCACGACCACGCCGCCGCCTGACCCGAACACACGTCTTCTTTCGCCTCCCTTCTCCCTCCGATGAGGATCCGTCGCAATGGACCCCATGGCCTCCGTGGCTATCGCTCGCAATCCTAGGTCACAACCGTTGTGTCGCTGTTGTGTTCCTTCCCCGTACTCCTTACGCACCAGCGCTGGGCACCACTGCGGCTGCTACTCGAGTAAGGGAGGATGTCAATGGCAACTGGCAATGTATTCAAAGTGAACGGCAGCGAAAATCTAGCTAATAATATCGCTACTCTCTTGCTATCAATTAAATATGCATGTTATTCTTTGGGGATTGCAGGTTCTTGTTCTAACTTGATTAGAGGGTGCATCGCTGAAGTACTCCACCTTCACGCCATTTAGCCACAGCCGTACTACCTACAGTCAGATCCCCTTGTTTGCATCAAGGTTAAAATTGGATGTATGTACTTTGGATGGGTTCTATTTTGCATAATCTGATGATAATATCGCTACTCTCTTGCTATCAATTAAATATGCATGTTATTCTTTGGGATTGCAGGTTCTTGTTCTAACTTGATTAGAGGGTGCATCGCTGAAGTACTCCACCTTCACGCCATTTAGCCACAGCCGTACTACCTACAGTCAGATCCCCTTGTTTGCATCAAGGTTAAAATTGGATGTATGTACTTTGGATGGGTTCTATTTTGCATAATCTTCTCTACTACTAATAAACAAGCAAACTTGACAGGAAAATCAAATCTTGGCCGTCCACACACATCGATCAAACGGTTGAGATTCTTTTGATCTCCCGCCCCTCACCCCCACGCAATTACGGGCTCTTTCCATAACGAGGCTCCATCGACTAGCACGCACAATCCGTCACCCAGGAAATAGGAAAAAAAAAACTCCCTCGCTCGATCTAGATCGCGATCGCCCCGTCCCCTGCCCGGCCGCCTCCTCACCCCACGACCACGCCGCCGCCTGACCCGAACACACGTCTTCTTTCGCCTCCCTTCTCCCTCCGATGAGGATCCGTCGCAATGGACCCCATGGCCTCCGTGGCTATCGCTCGCAATCCTAGGTCACAACCGTTGTGTCGCTGTTGTGTGCCTTCCCCGTACTCCTCACGCACCAGCGCTGGGCACCACTGCGGCTGCTACTCGAGTAAGGGAGGATGGCAATGGCAACTGGCAATGTATTCAAAGTGAACGGCAGCGAAAATCTAGCTAATAATATCGCTACTCTCTTGCTATCAATTAAATATGCATGTTATTCTTTGGGGATTGCAGGTTCTTGTTCTAACTTGATTAGAGGGTGCATCGCTGAAGTACTCCACCTTCACGCCATTTAGCCACAGCCGTACTACCTATAGTCAGATCCCCTTGTTTGCATCAAGGTTAAAATTGGATGTATGTACTTTGGATGGGTTCTATTTTGCATAATCTGATGATAATATCGCTACTCTCTTGCTATCAATTAAATATGCATGTTATTCTTTGGGGATTGCAGGTTCTTGTTCTAACTTGATTAGAGGGTGCATCGCTGAAGTACTCCACCTTCACGCCATTTAGCCACAGCCGTACTACCTACAGTCAGATCCCCTTGTTTGCATCAAGGTTAAAATTGGATGTATGTACTTTGGATGGGTTCTATTTTGCATAATCTGATGATAATATCGCTACTCTCTTGCTATCAATTAAATATGCATGTTATTCTTTGGGGATTGCAGGTTCTTGTTCTAACTTGATTAGAGGGTGCATCGCTGAAGTACTCCACCTTCACGCCATTTAGCCACAGCCGTACTACCTACAGTCAGATCCCCTTGTTTGCATCAAGGTTAAAATTGGATGTATGTACTTTGGATGGGTTCTATTTTGCATAATCTGATGATTAAGGCTTGATTGTGATGCGTTCTGGATACTTTATTCATGCTAATGCCTTTCCTTTCATAAGCATTTAAATCGTTTTATTTTGTATTATGCGCTTCTCAAATTCTGATGGATTATCGATGTTAGATGCCTGTTGGTGTTTGTGAAATTTTCATTACATGAGCTGACTGCTTTGTTTTGATTAATGTTGATTGCCCTTGCAGTTTGCACCTTGTGGCAGTACAGAAATATTTGCATGGAAGGATAAAGATTTTCATTATATGAGCAACACGCCAAGGTTGGAGGAAGCGTTGTATGGTCAGTACTGCAAATTATAAAAACTCTACTTATGTATCTTTTTTGGTTTACTGGGATTCCTATCTTCCATGTATCATTTTTGTACTACTGATGTAACGGTTGATTGCCATGCCCATCTACATACGGTTAGTATGAGCTATATTAATCTGTATTACTTACTCAAGTTATAAGCAGATCTGAGTAAAACGGCTTGGCCTCTATGTTTCATGTTCTGTACTCAAAACTGATCCTGATTCTGTCCTGTTCGACATAATGATCGGTCAAATGCAGTTCATTTGTTAGACGATTCAGTGTTCCCTTTGCATCCAATGCACTGCTGTTCCGTCCCGCTGAACCTCCACCCATCGTTTCTCCTGCTGCTAGACCAACAAGCTGCACAAAGCCGTTGTCCTCTTCGACGTCGCCGGACTCCCCAACCTGACACCTTACCAGCTGATGTCAAGGATGCCAAACATGGCGATCTCAGCTCACTCTTTTACTACTACTTTTTTCTCATAGGCATTGCTTTGGATTGGATGCTCCCAGTCTCATGTACATAAGTTGTTCGACCCATGTTCCATACAGGAGGACAGCATGTACTTAATTTTATTGAGAGGTTCACATGTATGTCCCTTTTCCGTATAGCTTGCTTAGTGACAATCCAATCTTCATAACCATATTGAACCCACAGACTCTTTAACAATCATATGAGCCATATAAACACATATGGTTCACTCAGCATATGGTCATATTATTCCTGCCAATGCAAATCGTTATAACGCATTGCTGCAGCAATCTATGATTTATTTACTATTTTTAAGTCAATCTATTTCTTTGTCCTCAGCAGGATGTATGTAGTTTCTTGGTTTTGTTTCAGACATTGAGGTTCGCAATTCCCTGAGTCAAAAATCTCTGTAGTCTGGCAATGTCTTTCTCGATTTTGTGAATGACACTTACTTTTCTCATACCGATACTCATTTTCCAAACAAAATCTTGGAAATGAAATCTCGACCTCCCCGACACGCCAAGCATCTCCGCCTCAGTTTTGGTATTGATTACTATTAGTCAAGTTTACTGAAATCGAAAGAATACGAGGAGGCAAATGGAGATAATGTAAGTGGCTGGTTAGCTTCCAGATGGATTGGGCAAGGTCCAACACCGACAAGATCTCGAACATAGAGGCACTCTGCTACAGCCCATGCTAGAATGCGGATATTATATGATGAAGGCAATTGTGCATGCTGTAACATAAGGATTTGTGATCCACATAATGAGGTTAATTGCCTAGAATGTGCACATTATTGAGCACTGTTACTTAGTGGAAATCTTGTGTTGGCTGAACTGAACAAGTCACCTCTGTCATATTTGGGAAGTTTGCACTGTTCAGTTGAAGTGTTGTAAAAGTTTTGATAGACCGATTGATGAGCACAAGAACGACTATTGATGTGGGAAGAATTGATATTTTGATGTGTCGATTTTTTTTTGTTTTAAAGAATATATAGGTATTAAATTGAAATGGATTAATTATTTCGTGGTATTTATTGAAACAACGTGCATTGCACGTGCCCTGCTACTAGTTTTTGGAAATGGACATTTTTTTATTTTTGGTGGAATTTTTCATCGGAGGCGGCTGGATTTGGGCCTTGCTTGATAAGATGTGTTGACGTGTGTGATTTATTCTACTATTTCATTTTTTTTTGTATGGTTGTCTCAGAAACATCTTGCAAAGAGTATCAATCCAATTATTATCCTGAGATGGAGAAAAATGTATTACTAGGTGTGATTTTCAGCGCTGAATTATCAAGCTCCCACTTGCCGGTATCCCCAATCATTGCAACCCTGAATAAACCATAAAATACCCATGGAATTCTAGGTGATCTGATCCTATGATGTAGAGGACAACAAGTTTGTGTGATTGTGTAGAACACTTCAAATAATATTCAGACATAAAACATTGGATGTGTTCAGTAGGTTGCAATTATTCATGATTTATTTTTGCAGTCTCTACCTTGATGAATTTTTTTTTGCGGGAGGATGAAATCTACATCTACCATTGATTGATTTGTTTAAGAGAAACATCCAAGAGAATCAATGGCCCATGTGTAGCATGACTCATGGGTAGGATTCTTTCTGACAATGCGGCCGGCGACAAACTATGAAACTAGCACCCCATTTCAGACTCAATAACTTGATCCATAAGGAGAAATGGTTATTAGCTCTAGACAAGTCTCTTAACGACGACTCCATGCATTGATCCGACTGGTTATGGTACAAAGAACTAAGAACTGGAAGCTCTGGTGAGCAAACAACAAATGGAACTATTTCAGAAAAAAAAAGTCGAGTATCCTTTGTGGAAGCTCTTGGGCAATCGACCAGTTCAGTCTTTGTTGACTGTGTGTATCTTGAGGACCGTCCAGGAGCACCGCCCGAAATAGAAGACAGATCAAGTGCAAGCCTGAGAAAGTACAGGATCCATATACTCTAATTGTAAGCTTGAAATTCATCAGTTAGGGATACTATGAATCACATACTATAAAAGTAAGGAGAAGATAGCTCACATGCTTGCAATTCCTCTCTTCTACCTCGTGGATCTCAGGTTGCTACAGATTTTTCTGAATCTTGCTTCGTTTTTTTTTTGCGAAAGAAACTTGCTTGGATAGAACTGCATAAGATGATGTGGCTCTGCTATCCATAGTTGTTGTTTCGTGTAACCCAAATTCAATCATTAGATATGGCAAAAGTGGTGTACAAGTGGGTTATGCTAATTTTCGGTTCATCGAGTGATTCCTTTCCGACAAGCCAAACGACAAAACAAGACTGAGTCGGGGAGGAAGAAGATCATCCCCACCACGCAGCAACCGCTGACCTGAATCAACTACCACCGCTGTTCGCGGCCGCCTCGCCACCCTGCCCTTTCAAATCGCGGCCTCCGCCATACCAAGCATCCACTCGAACAACCCCCCCCCCCCCCCCCCCCCCCCACAACACCAGCATGGTCTTCGTTGCCGGCTGCACCTTACACCCCATCGATAAGTCCATTGCTCGTCTCTTAGCTCTCAAAATTCTCGACGACAGCTTCTGTGCCACTGCTCACTAACTGTCACCGATGCCACCTCGGTATCTGGTTACAGTTTCTCGCCTCATCGACGACGTCGCGACTAACCGCATCTTTCCGTGGTAATCTTATAAAAAAAACTTACTTGCCTTGCCACCGACATAAACCAGGCAGGCCCAGAAATGGACAGCTGAAGCGAGAGGGTTGCATAACTGACACACCGAGCATCGAATAGGATCTACTTAGCGCACATATCATAAAAAACAATGTGGTCAGTGGGCCTCCATTGATTGCAACAAACAACATCGCATAAGGTTTTAGCCCAAAATAAACATGTGCTTTCAGCCCAGTCAAGCCCTAGAAAACAACTTGGCATTCGTGGCGAAGACCGACGAGTGACCACACCCGGAGACCTAAACCAAACGAGACGGTGGAGAGGGGAGCGGAGGTGGTGCGCGAGCGAGATGGCGGCGTCGCTGGGGCGGCTCAGATCCGCCATCTACGACAGGGAAGAGAGGAAGACGTACGTGCTCATCCTTCCCTCTCTCTGTACCTCCAGATTCAGTTTCCTCCCCTGTTTCACTCTCCTTTTCCTGCTTTAATGCGGCACAAAATCGACATGCTTAGATTAGAATTCTTCATGATAGTTGTAAATAACCCAGTATAGCCGTTGTTTATGCTCAACTTAGCTATTTGACCATCTATCTATCAAATAGGGACGGGAGAGTGAGCTGCTTTTTGTTTGGTTTACCTTTAATAGTTAAGGTCAACCAGCCTCTCATCTAATGAATCTGGATTGGGTGGATGCAGGCAGTACCAGTCGCACATCCGCGGACTCAATGCTTACGATCGCCATAAGAAGTTCATGAATGACTATGGTATAGTTTGCTACCCTTGGTTTCGTTTCCCCGTGCTCGTGTCCAGTTTTTGTTGATTGCCTTGGGGAGGCTCATGTCCTATTTCTTTGATGTTGGCAAAATAGTGCAGATAGGATTGCAGCAGGATAAAGGAACTGTCATGTTAGGCAAACCTAATTAAATTAAGTAGCACCAGCACAATGCTCTGAGCAAAAAGGAACACGATAATCTTTTTACCTGCAACTTTGTCAGGTTCCAGTTGTGTTTTTAGGTGTTACACTAAATGGCACATCTAGACATTATGATGCTCTCAGATTGATGCGTTGATTAATGCAGGTTATGTGAACTCTATATGTAATTGAGTGCAATCATTTATAAACAACTCCTTCACCTGAAGAAAATTCTAAGACCCTCTCTTTTACTTGACAACTTATAATTGAAACTTGAAAGCTTCTCTTGGAGGAATGAGAGGTTCTTTTCACGGGAGAACTTTCAGCTTAGGACAGCCAGCCAGCTCCAACTTCTTTGCATTAGCTACATTCTTGGATACAAGGCTCCCCTTTCCGCATTGTAGCAGTACCCCCTTGTGTTGATGGTGTTGTATCTTCTTGAACGAAGGATCTCTACACCAAGTTAGGCATATCATTGATGACCGACACATTCAAGCTTGGTGAGTGCCAAGGCCCACAATTTGAGATTAGCTGGTCCATTTATATTTGGATAGCTGAACTGGTGGAAAGATCACACGTGATTTGCAGTTTATCAACTTCAAAATTTAACTGAAGACAAATGTGTAGCTGCTCAAGGACCTTTTTGCTATAACTAGCATCTGCCCGTAGAGAGGTCACAGAATTGACCTTCCACAGCGAAAACAAAACAAGGATAATTGCTTGTAATGAGCTATTTATTTTCCTTGTCTTAGTTTCTAAAAACAACCAAATGAACAATCCTTTTTCTACTGTTTTAAAATTTTGGGCCTACCTTTGTCCTCGCATGGATTATGGATATGTATATGCTATATGTAACTCGCAACTCTGCAATGTTGCATCTTTTGCCAGGATAAGTGGCAGCACTTACAGACGTACTAGTCATGATGTTCCTAAATTGTTGTGGCAGGCTTCTTGACACTTAATAATTAACACAACTAATTAGCTGAAATTTTATGTGATTGATTAACCATCACACTTCATAATCTGCTTGATGTCTTGGGTAACATTTCTTCCATTATTGTTTGCTCACAATCAGTAGCCAGATAGATAGCGGTGAACAACCTGCTTTAGAAATACCTTGATTTCTACTATTGTTGATAATTTGATACATATCTCGGCAGAATGAAAAATTTCCACAACTGCTGATGCATGATGATATCACATGATTTCCCATCTCTCTTGAAAAGGAAACTGGGACTGTGGCTTATAATGAGTCTTTATTTGCTTTGTCTTGGTTTCCAAAAGCAACTGAATGATGAACAGTCCCCTCTGCTGTAGAAAGAATTGGGGGCTACCGTCATCCATACATATATTATGGATATTTATATAATATATGTGACTTGTCACCTACCTTGATGTGGAACAGATCCTAGTTGCCATCTTTTTTCACTTGGCTATTGACGTCCTGGTTCTCAGTCTAATGAACAATGTTGATATTTCACTGGCAGTTTATTTTTTAATTGGATTATGGACATTCTGGAACCGTTAACCAATACAAACAAAATGTCTCGGATTTTTTGGGGCTGTTCAGCAATCAGTTTGGCGGGTGGTGGGCATAATAAATTGCTAATGGTTGAATACAAATGGAAGAGTTTTTTTTTAGGCCAAAACCGTAGAACTTGTTCTACGGTACATTTTCAATTTTCTCTATATACACAACAAGTACAGAATGCACCAAAGGTGACTAACCTACACCAGTTTTCTCTAACATTACAGAAAACAAATTATTCAGAACTAGCAGGGAGAACTGAATCAATCCAGTTCTTCAAAGTTTCTCTGTTATTCGATTTAGTACAATGCTCCAGAATTTTCAGATCCTTGCGAAGCTGAATCCTCCAGGAGGTTCTACTCGGTTTCAAATGGAAGAGTTTGTTGTAGACATATAGGAGAAAACTGCTGCTACAATGTATGAATAGAGAACAACGAAAATGAATTTCCATGTAGAAAATAGTGGGATAAGGGACAGACAACCACACTCATTGTAGTAGAAAGAATTGAGTATCATACTTATCCTTACAAATTTACTCTTTCAGCGACTTGCTTTAGAAAATTTGTTGATATATAACTGTAGATGCCATCGTCCATTCTTTACTATGCATGTTAGATGTTAACACTGAAAAAAGATTAATATCTTCAACAGTTCAGTTTTATGGCCATGGGAAGAATGTGGATAACAGTTTACCAATCAAAACTGATAAAGATACACTGAGAGAAGGATACAGGTCATATCCATCAGTGTCCAGCCTCCGTTATTAAATATTCATTATAAAATATGTACCAGTGGTTTGTTGGATACTCATTAATATGTTCTTCAATTTTGTAATAGATTTATTCTTTCTGACGAAGATGATGTGGATTCTACCTGGGGGAAGAGGCTGGTCAAACGTTACTATGACAAGCTTTTTAAGGAGTATCCTTTTTAGTAGACGTCATATTTAAATTGTTTTATCTTCTGAGAAATGCTAATGTGTGGTATATTTGCTTATATCATTTTGTGCAGTAACATGTTCAGCCATGTGTGGGAGTCGGAGAGCCTTATATCAGACAAGTTAATCACATTTGCAGATCTTTCTCTGACATTCTAATTACCTCAGCTTTGCAACAATACTAGTTTCAGTTGTAGGAGTCTGGTACTATAAGTGGGAATAACCGAATAAGGCATAGGAATACAATGTTATGCCAATATAGTATATCTATTATTTACTTTTATCTACCGTATCATTATATATTTCGTGGTTTGTCCCAACAATACATGATGCCCTCCTTAAAAAAAAGGGTTCTGTAAGGTTCATTTGTAAAGGAAAACTGCTCACGTGAATAGTGCATGCCTGTGTAGAGATTCATCATTTCTTGTAATTCATTGCCGTCTAGATTGGACAGCGATATATTAACTTAAAATGACTGCATGATTCTGAAGTCCTATTTAAGAAAATGGGGACATGAAGCACGAGAAAATTATGACTTCGGTGTTGATCGTGTTCCATGTTCACCACTAAAATCCTTTTCAGAGGTTTTTTGTTCCTGTTAATCAGGAGTATGCAGTCCTTGCATGCATTGAGATTGTCTTAATGTGTGACCTACTATTGTTGTAATGTTATTGACCTTAAGTTTATTCTGCTTAGAATACTTAACTTGATATAGATATTGCATTGCTGACATGTCTCAGTATAAAAAAGGCAAGGTACGCTGCTACGATTCATAGCCATATGTGCTAATCAGTCATGTCTTTTTACTGGGTATGACTGTAATTCCTCCTGGTTACTCTTGAGTGCCATGGACAAGAGAGTTAATCTTGTTATATGGTATGATATTCTTTATCTGTAATTTCTGACAAAGATGATGTGGATTCTATAAGTATCTTCATCAAAAGGAAAGAATGATAGCCAACCAATTGTGATATTCTTTTGTCATTTATTCCGTATTCATAAGATCCAATTGGGTGTGTTTGTACAGCACTATTGAGATAAGTTTAATGTTTTGGGGTCATGGAACTGCACAGCGAACCTTGCTAAGTAGCACATCCATGTTTTCATTACATGTTAAGGTCTGACGAGCACACACATGAACATGTGGATATCCGACTTGTTTTGTTAGTTGAAATCATTTTGTTGTCCTTACAGTAAATAGAAATGAACTCAAAATACTCATTTTGTTGCTGAAATTATTTGTATTATCCTTGGAAATTAATTGCAAAGTCTCAGTAGCTTATTTTTGTGCAGATTGGATTGAGATGGAGAACAGAAAAAGAGGTGATATCTGGGAAAGGTATCCCCTTCATATTCTCATCTTAAAGATTCCATTATACAAGGATCAACCTGAAAAAAGTGACTGAAATTTAAACAGTACATGTATTTCTGTGTCTATTTAGTATTAATAAACCATCTGGATTTAAATCTGGAACCTAGAAGAGGAATGTAAAAGATTTAACTAGGTTTAATACCCAAGCTGGCAGCTTCTTCTGTTTAGTTATTAGATATCTCTTTTTTAGATGTACCTCTTGACATACACCTTATATCTTTGCACCAAACAAACTCTGAAATAGCATAGAGCTGAATTTCTCTGTCAGAAATGCCCATTCTTCTATGGATATCTTCTAAACATGTTTTTCACTTCTTTGTGAACATCATATAAATTCCATAATGATGTCTGGCAACTGCTTTTACTCAGGGCAGTTTATCTGCGGTAATAGGAAGTGTGAGGAAAATGTTGGGCTTGGTAGTTACGAGGTATGTTCATTTGGTCTTTCTATCTTATTGCTGATGCAACAATACTTAAAGTCCTTTTGTTCATTTAATAACTTTGTTCTGTTGTATTACTTAATCTTTTTCAGGTGAACTTTTCATATGTCGAAGCAGGGGAGCAGAAACAAGCACTTGTGAAGTTGGTAGCATGCCAGAGGTTAGCTACTCCATATTACACTTGTGTGAACCCAGTTTTTATCCCCTGCATATTGATTATTTAGCTTGATTCCTGTACATTATGAAAGATGTGCAGAAAAGCTTGCTCATAAGAGGCAAAAAGAGAAAGAAAAGGAAAAAGAGCTTTCTGGTGAAGAGGAGATGGATCTGAGAGAAAGGGACAAGAGAAAGAGGTATCTCTACTTCCTGTCCACCCTCATTGTTTTATTACCTGATGGTGTTTGACATGGTTGTTCACACTGTAGAGATCATGATGACGAAGATGAAGATACCGCAGAAGACAAATGGGCCGAGAAACGTAGTAGAAAGAAAAAAGGTACATCCAATTGGGTTAGTTCTTTGAAAGCTATAAAATGCCTGTAGTACTTGAAGCAGTAGATCTTGGTGTGTGTGTTTATAAATTCAAATGCTATTGGCATGTAGTAGTAGTTTATTCAAACCTATTCCCTTGTTGGGCCCTCTCGACTATTCTGCGCACATACATGTTATGTGGGTGTTCTTCCTGAGGTATTCATGTGCACGGCCTACTGGTCATACAGTCTCAGGTTAGTGACAAGCAGCCAGTAAGCACATTACATAGGGTTAGTATCTTATGCTATTATAATGTCTTTATCAATTAGTTGGTTGAAGAATTTCGCATCTGCCGTCTGCATGTACGATGCTTTGCATATTTTCACTGGTAGAAGAAGGAAATAATAAAATATGAAGTCTCTCCAATCTATATCTATCCATCCTCCTAAGCCGTGCTGCCCGACATCATTGTGCGTGCTACTTGCGGTAGTATATGATCTAAAGTAGATAACAGCCATTAGCAATGCTATAAACCTAACGTGTGTGAAACCCTGTAGATCACAAACAAACTTCGAAGAGGGAAGCAGGCAACAAAGATGACGACTTTGAGGAGTTTCTTGAAGGAATGTTCCCGTGACCTGGTGAAGAAGGAAATCGGCACCATATGTTAATATTGAACGTGAATGTTTTTGATACTGAAGATGAGTTGTAATCTGTTGTTAACTGGAAATATTATAAGGTGTATCACACTCCACACACTTGTTTTTGTGGACCTCTTGTAGTCTTGTATGTCATCTATAGCCCTGACTGTTAACTTTTGAATGGAAAATGATGACCCCCTGGGATGCTATATGAGATCCGAGTCTTTTGAGTAGTGCGTCTCGGAACATGCATCGACTCACAATACCTGTAAATCTGTGATGCCACATTTGTTTGCTGATATCGTGTGGAACCAGTTTCCCTTTATCGAGCTAATTAACTAGCCAAGCTGGAGAATGGCCGTGGTTCATTGAAATCTACGATGCAGATGTACAAAGTTCTGAGTTCAGTTGTGGTGTGAGTTGAGAAACACCTTTAGCTAGCTAGGCTTTATTTCTGATCTGAAGCATATGCATGATGCAGCTACTTATGGTTTAGCAAGCATGCTTGGTTAATTAAAACTATTGGAGATGATGTTAAACCTTATAACTATGTGTTTGTGTTATGGGCTATAGTATTGGTTAAAGATTGTGAATTTTCTCCACCTTTACATATATGTAAGCTACATGATTTGCACCCGGAGAAAGCCCCAAGGCCAGACGGCTTTACATGACTGTTTTCCCCTCATTGTTGTGATATCATCAAGCCTGACCTTATTCTGGCAATCAAGATACAGGAATAAACGTCAACACCTTGACCTGCTCAATACTGCAACTGTGGCCCGCATCCCATATTCAATGGTGCTTGCCAACCTAAAGACCTTTGTCCCATCAATCTCCCCACAGTTTCTCTAAAATCATCGCCAAGCATTTACAACTGAAGATGCTGGATCAAGTCAAGCCCTGTCAAAATGCTTTCATAAAAGGGAGAAGCAACTTAGATGCCGGTTCCAACCAATCCAGGATAGAACATCGGCACGAAAACAACGCCTTCCACAAGGTGACAGCGCATCTGTGTCACTAATGGATCCAACTAGTAAAGGCCAGATTGCGAGATATGCCTCACCATGGTGTCCCCCGGAGATAACCGTAGTAGATTACCAGTTTACCACCAGAACTCTCTCTCAGACATGCACTGACCTGGCCAAGATAAACTTTAGATTCAACCAAAAAAGTGACGACCGAGAGTCACCGAGCCATCCGCCTCCATTAGAGACTTGGAGTAATACACCGCTGGCATTGTAGGCGTCAACTGGAGGGTGTCGTGTTATTGCGATTCTTCGTGGTCATCATGTGTTAACTAACGTATCTATTGCGGTTCAAGTAAATCGATCGTATCAATCATTTGTATGTGAATTGAGTATAACTAATGCTCCAACGAATGAGTTGCCCAATTTTCTTAATTACTAAGGGCATGTACAACGCATAGACGGTTGAGCAGACGCTCAAGGAAACAAAAAAGAAGATAATCGGCGGTAGCGCCTTAGGCAGGCTGCAACGCTAATGACAAGGTGCCGTGCGTATGTTATGCTATATTTCTCCACCTCGCTCGAATCATTCCGATGAGTACCAATTATTACAACATAACTTAATACTCCTACATATGAGTGGATCATGAGGTGATTGTGAAACTCAAATGAAATCAACACGCGATTTGCGAGTAAAATCAGATCGTGCCTGCGTGCAGTTCCACCACCCCAAACGAGACCAGTGACAGCTACATATATACAGGCATACAGCTAGCCAGGAAGATGGCTTCCAACATTACTACCTCCCAAGTACGTTTGTTGCCTATAAAATAGCATCGTCTTGCTCTCATCTGAGCACCACACACACACCTCGACCGATCGCTTCTTCTCTGATATTCTTCCATAGCTTGCACACCATCTTCCATAGCTGCTAGCTAGCAAACAAGCCAACATCAGCGTGCAATATCCATGGCCGCCTACCCGCTTAAGATGGTGGCCATCTGCGCTGCGCTGGTCATCATCCTGTCCATCGCCGGGCAGCAGCCGGCGATGGCCTACGACGACGGCGCCCAGTCTGGGCTAGCTTGCCCGAGTGCTGTGACGACTTGCCGAACGGAATGCTCGCTTGCCTGCAATGCCTTCTCGAAGAAGATTTGCGGCGGGGTCTGCCGCATCACTCAGTCACAGGCACCGCTTGCAGGGCTGGCCCAGACCTGCGTGAACCAAGCCACCACTCCTTGCATAGGCATCTGCAAAAACCTGTGCGAGCCTCTCCCGGTCAAAAAGAAGAACCCCTGATCGCCGGCCAGCCCGCCGCGCCCGCACGAACCTTGGTTGTCGATCGATCGATCAACACGGCGGTGAAGCCGTGAAGTACCTTGCGTATATTATGCATGCTATGTGTTGCTACTATGTAAAATGTTTGTCATGTGTATGTCTGCGTGTATATTACTATTCATTAATTGGTTTGAAAAGTTGTGGCAATAGAAGTCTTTCAGAATCAATTAAGAGTTAAATGCATGGGTGGTCCTATATCTTTCCGCGAAGTGTCAAGTAGGTCCCTAATCTTTGAAAATGCACGTCAATTACGGTGGATTTTTTTGCAATCAATGCTGGTCAGACCAGTTTAGGACCTAGCATGAATCACTTATGAAACTAATAGGACTTAGACGTGCATTTTCAAAGATTAGGGACCTACTTGACACTTCGTGGAAAGATATAGCACCACCCATGCATTTAACTCATCAAAATAGTTTTAGTAGAGTTACTTGGATTAACATGAAACGGGTGTGGCACTTGATTCGTATGTATATACGGAGAATTGAGGGTGGAAAGCACTGTCAGGTTTTGGACACGATGATTTTCAGGCTGAAAACCTGTCAGGATGGTACAAGTGGCCATGTTGAATTGTAAAAGTGACAACGTTTCTAAAACTCCTTGTTGTAGTTCTATTTTACTGCAAAAGTGACTCTGTTACGGTTTTATTGTGCTGAAATGGGTCTGGGAGAAAATCCTCGTGAATCTAAAAAAATTCCGACACATTAATTTGACATACAATTTTAAGCTCTTTCCATATCACACCAGTGACCTGCAAGATTTTATACAACTTTCCAATGTTCAGGAAATTGGTAATAGGTAGCTGCTCGCTCGGCTTTCAAGTAAAACTTCAAGCTCTGAAAGATTCACTGTATTAACTTACTGGACAAACAAAATTTATGCGAGGACAAGCTTTGTCCATGGAATAAAATACAGAAAACGAGTGCATTTGCGAGTGCACTGCAGTTTGAGACAGACATATATTGGGAATTTATTTGTTTGACTGAACAGCAAAACGAAAGCCCTCATTTTCTGTGTTACGATCAAAGTTCAAAACAAAAACAGTAAAAAATTATAAATACTGCTGGCTGTGGGGTTCGAACCCACGCGCACTTATGTGCAGAAGATCTTAAGTCTTCCCCCTTAACCACTCGGGCAAACCAGCTGATTGATATTTACATTACACAATACCTTATTTAAACTGGTACTCCAGCCAATCGGGAAAAGAAACCGAAAGACCCACCTGGCAGCTGGTCCCCACCTAGTTCACATACCTTGCGGGAGTGCACGCGAACAGGCGCACACCAGCATGCTCCACTCCTGCGGGATCTCTTTCCCTCCGCCCCCTCCACCTTCCCCAAATCCGCAACCCACCCTCGCCGCTCTCATCTCCGGCGACGGCGGCCATGAGGGGCGCCGACCTCATAAACGCGGTCCTCCCGCAGGAGCTCCTGGAGGACGTGCTCCGCCGCGTGGGAGGCGCCAAGCGCGACCGCGACGCATGCGCCCTCGCCTGCCGCCGCTGGCGCCACCTCGAGCGCGCCACGCGCCGGGACGCCAGGCTCCCGGCCTCCGGGGTCCACGCCGACGAGGTGGTGGGCCTCTTCGCGGAGCGCTTCCCCGCGCTCGCTGACGTCTCCATCGACGAGCGCCTCTCTGCCGATACCGCCGCCCCGGTCACCATCCCCGTCATTAGATCGCGCCGCCCCGTGAGTACCCTCGATCTGGTAGCCATAGGTGCCCCCTGTCGTGCGTCCGTACGCGGATCGTGGGAGCTCTCGCTCCTCGCGGTTATTTTTCAGATCAAGTATCGTCATCAACTTTAAACATTGCGATGAACTTTAGGCTTTTAGTTTTGTTTCAACATATTGGGATAGAAAATTGCGTCTGTTAAGGCCTTTCGAATGAAAATAGAACAGTTTATGTACGTTTGCTTGTTTTGCTGTTGCAACATGCGCCTGTGCACTCCGGAATTGCATTATCCTCCGGTTGTAGATATTGTAGGTGGCCCTGCGTTTGCATAACTTGGATACAATGCAGGAAATTGTAGTGTGAACGGGTTATGCATTGTGATAGTTCCTAGGGACAACGTTTGTTCACTGACTAGCAAGGTTGCAAAACATGAAGGATACACTAAAACACTACTACTTGTGGTTCTTGATGCAGGGGATGAGCACTAACCCAGCTGGGCGCCATCGAAGAACGTATCAGATACCACGATTTGCAAGGTTTATACACCCACCCAGATCGAACCAGACAACCAGTTCTGATGGGATACAGACCACTTGTTTGACTGATGCTGGCTTAACTAGTCTCGCCGGAGCTTGCAAAGGGCTTGAAAAACTAAGTCTAGTATGGTGTTCTGCCATATCTTCAACAGGCTTAGTGAGAATATCAGAGAATTGCAAGAAACTGACTTCTTTGGATATCCAGGTAATGCCATGCTATATGTTCTGCATTTTTGGTCTGTCTGTTATTGACTTCATGAGCTCTGTGTTCTCTTTGTCTGTTTTTAGAAGACTTAAAACATTAGCCTCTGTATAGTCCACTGTAGAAATGGCCACTTCCCAACATAGAGTTTAAATGCATTGTGGTGCATTGCTTATAACGTTATCTGAGAATGAACATTTAGTTGTTATGGCTTTTTATTCAATCAAAGGAAAACACTTCTGCATTACATATTTGCAGTTGATATATTTATATATCGGAATAGTCCACTCCACACATTTGTAGAAAAAAATACGTATATATCTTTTCTTGAGCAGTCTCAGTAGTCAATACTTACTTTTGGACAAAACGTGCAGGCTTGCTATATTGGTGATCCAGGACTTGTTGCTATTGGGGAAGGCTGCAAGCTACTTAATAATTTGAACTTGCGCTATGTCGAAGGCGCAACGGATGCAGGCTTGATTGGCCTAATAAACAACTGTGGACAATCACTGGTTTCTCTTGGTGTTTCTACTTGTGCTTGGATGACTGATGCATCTTTGTATGCTGTTGGATCCCACTGTCCTAACCTTGAAATCCTCTCACTGGAAGTAGAACATGTTAAAAATGAAGGAGTGATATCTGTTGCTAAAGGATGCCGCTTATTGAAAACTTTGAAGCTGCAATGTATTGGTGCTGGCGATGAGGCCCTAGAAGCTATTGGTTCATGTTGTTCGTTATTAGAAAGCTTATCGCTGAATAACTTTGAAAGGTTCACAGACAGGTACTCTGTGTAATTTCAGTCTAAACTGTTGAAGCACAAACTCCACTTTTGTGTCGTATGCTTGTTTGTTTGTAATTAAATTTCTGTTTAGACTTTATATGCTAGGTTGAAGATATTCCCTTATCCTTTATGTGATTTTCAATTTGATGTATGCTACATAGTGGGCATTGCTAAACTTACTTTACTAGGATGCTAGGAGGGCATATGTGTTGTTTCCCGTTGAATTATGATTTCTCAATTGTAGGTATTGACCATCCGTTAATTCTTGTCGTTCCAACTTGTGCTTCTTCTTTTAGTTTTTGTAGGTCTCTTCATGATTTGCTGACCTCCTTTTGCATTTGCAGGAGCCTTTCTTCCATTGCTAAAGGGTGCAAGAATCTTACAGATCTTGTTCTGAATGATTGCCTGTTATTAACTGATAAAAGCCTTGAATTTGTAGCACGCAGCTGCAAAAAAATAGCACGTCTAAAGATCAATGGTTGTCAGAATATGGAAACTGCTGCGGTGGAGCACATTGGACGATGGTGCCCGTATGTTTTTGTTGAGAACTTGATCTGATTAAAGTTTTCTTTCTTCATTTGACGTTTATGATTTATGTTGATTGATTATCGTATATTAAAAGTGTGTTGTAGTTCAAGTAAGTGAATTAGTATGGTAGAAGAATTGATTGTTAAAAAAATATGTTAGAGAACTGGATATGTGGATCATTTACAATATATAAACATGGACTATCCTAATATGCAGTTGTGTGGAAAATAACTCTTTCACATTACTATGTTATTAGTGTTAGCCTAGCTGCATTTTTTCGCTACATATGATTTTTTTCCTTGAGTTGTAATGGTACATGCTTTCTCATCCTATGGAAGCAGGGGCCTTTTGGAACTCTCTCTGATTTACTGCCCAAGGGTCCGGGATAGTGCATTTCTGGAGCTTGGTAGAGGCTGCTCCCTTCTCCAATCTCTTTATTTAGTCGACTGTTCAAGAATAGGTGATGATGCTATGTGCCACATAGCTCGAGGTTGTAAGAACTTAACAGATATTTCCATTCGGCGTGGTTATGAGGTAAGTTTCAAGTTTGCATCAGTTTACTGCATTTATGGAGACAGATGGGAAATTTTTGCGTGTGGTCAGTTTATGTTTTGATTCTGCTTAACCTAGAACTTTGCAAAATTTTCTCCTTTATACCTTCTAAGCAATTGGTTGCTTCTCAAATAGAAAATAGGGTGTGTTTAAATGGAGCATCATTATCTAGTTACATGCACATATAAATCCAGAACTCATATCTGTTGGGTTGATTGAATTCTTTTGGTATGAAGATAGGAGACAAAGCTTTGACATCGATTGCCGAGAACTGTAAATCACTTAATGAGTTAACGCTACAATTTTGTGAGAGGTAATTACTGTAATGCATTTATCCTATCCTTCTTATTTCTCTTGCCGATGTATATCATTCCTGTGCTGAAGTGCATCTCTTTGATGATATGTTGACATCCCAGTTTGTGAATTTTGTTTCAACTCTCTTTTCAGGGTATCTGATACAGGGCTGGCTGCAATTGCTGAAGGTTGCTCTCTTCAAAAGTTAAACTTGTGCGGATGCCACTTAATCACTGATAAAGGATTGACTTCCATTGCAAGAGGGAACCCTGATATTGTCTTTCTGGATATAAGTGTTCTTCCGGTACATACTTATGACACTGATTTTTTTTACTATCAATTATCCAATAATTGAGAATGAAAATGGCCTCTAGTTCAAATGTTATTGTTCGAACTAAGTTCTGGAAACTGTCCAAAATTATATGGTAGGACCGTGTAGTTTGATTTCAGCTAAGAGTATAGTTGCCCCTCTTGTTTTCATCCATTCACACGGTGTGAAACCTGTTAAAACGGTGGGAAACCTGTTAACTATATTCCCTTGCACAACCCGTTATGATTTCCAATTAAATTGTAGCTCCATTTTTGCCCGAAGAAGAGAGAAGTCCATATTACCCCCCTAAATTTGTCCAAAAGTTCACTTTGCAACCCTCAACTATAATTTGGTTCGGATTTCACCTCTAAACTCTAAAAACCGTTCGGAATTACCCCTTCCACCGTTTTGACCTGCTTTTCAACCGTGGTTTTGTCACTTCAGCATCTTAGTCAAAATCACTACATGTATTCCTATACCTACTCGTACATGCATCTCTGTCGCCTTCATGCCCAGGCCGCCGACGTGCTCCTTCCCTGCACGCCGCGCCGCAGTTGTGCCTCTGACCAGGTGGCGGCCACTATGTCCCTGCCAGCCCGCCGTCGTGGTTAGTTGTAATTAACTGTATGCACGGTATGTTCGTTTTCCTGGTTCTTAACTGTACACTGGGCTCAATCCCAATTGGTCACGCTGACGCTTGAACATGTATCAACAACCTAGTCAAAATGAAACGTGAATGATGAGTTCAAAACCATTTTTTTATGGCCATGACTCTTCTGCTTGGGTAGGAGTCATGGATGCTACTAGCCTACTACTGCGAAGTGAAGAGAGATACGATCAGACGCGAGCAAGTAGCTAGAACGGAGAGGCAACGTAGCGTCTCCTTGATGACTTAAACCCAGCCCTAGCGGCGGCGGCCTTGGCAGATGCCGATCGATCTTCTGGGCTCTGGCGCATGCATGTAGGAGAGGCGTAGGCAAATACATGTATCTGGTATTTTGACCAATACATACAAGAAAAAACCGCTGAGGTGACAAGAAAAACCAAGTCAAAACATTGTAAGGGGTAATTCCGAATGGTTTTTAGAGTTTAGGGGTGACATCCGAACCAAACCAAACATGAGGGTTGTAAAGTGAACTCTTGGACAAGCTCAGGGGTGTAATATGGACTTCTCTCCCCGAAGAACTCAGAGTGACACTTTGATGCTAGAGCTAGACTGGATACAACTCAGAATTCAGTCTCAGATCCAGGTTCTGTTATACAGGAAACTTCGAAATTTTATAACAGAGTACTTTGTTTTCATAACTGTTGGATTTATCAATTAAATCCATATATTTGGAATAGCGAGATATCAAAATGTATAAGCAAGCACACAAAAAATATTTTTGGACCTCTGAAAAACATGCGAATATGCCAACATGAGCTGTTCAAATATGAACTATGCTGGTCGCCAAAAGAAAAGGGAAGTGTGTCATGAGATGAATTATTTCGCATCATATTCTGAATTCTTCTGGATCACCCAACATGGAAACCTTGCCTTGGACTGATTGCCTTGCATGCGACATGCGAGGGATCCAGTAAGTCTGGGTATTAAAATTTTAAACCTCTGAAATGGAACCTTGAAAGAATCGAGAGCTAATCTTGCTAGATTGCGATTGTAGTAGCATTCTAGTTCTGCTATCCATGTTGATGATTTCCCTCCAAACTGCAGCTAATAGGGGACATGGGACTAGCAGAGATTGGTGAAGGTTGCCACCAGCTCAAGGATATTGCACTCTCGCACTGCCCAGGGGTGACCGATGTTGGTCTGGGACACCTAGTCAAGGGGTGCTCGCTGCTGCAGACATGTCAGATGGTGTACTGTAAGCAAGTGACCAGCACCGGGGTAGCAACTGTTGTCTCGATCTGTTCTAGGATGAAGAAGCTCCTTGTCGAGGAGGCGAAGGTCAGCGAGAGGACGCGTCGGAGGGCAGGACCCATCTTATCCTTCCTCTGCTCTGGGCTTTAGCTTCAAAAGAAAAAGAAAAACATGTTGTGTTATATAAAACTCCTTTCTTATTTACAAAGCAGATACACTTCAGTACCCTTACAGAACCTTCAGAGATTTTTTTATGTATGAAACTCAAAATTGTTGAACCAAATTAGATGTTGTCTCAACTGTATGACTCATAGTGCTGAACCAAATAAATCTCAACTGGTGAATTGTTCCCCTTGAATAAATGTATCATTTGAGTGTCTTTTGCTACAGTTATTCCTTCTTTGGCTGGCCTATCTGGAGTTGAAATTGAAAATATAAAGTTAACCCTTCTCTGTTGAAGTGACTTGGCGATATGCTGCTGCCTCTCCAGCAAGATACCTTACGAGAAAAGAGAGTGCATCGCTTTGTCACGCTTGGAGTTGCTTCGATCAGCAATATTCCAATTCCAAATTGGTTGCTTCCTGTGTCATCTGGAATACGTAGTAAAACACAAAGATAAAAATGAAGCTAGAATCTTTGGCAGTGATGAAGCAAAGAACCTTTTCTTCTCCCTCTATCCGACGTCCATTTCCATCAGGAACATCATCCAAGCAGCAAGGAAGGAATGGATTCTACCTCTCACACTTCCGGCTACTTTGTTCCTTCCTCATCCACACTTACCCAAAGCATCTATATATATAGTTCATTCTTCCATTTTTTGCATATCGAAGAATCAAACACAGAGCACACACGATCACGCCGACGAACTCTTGCCGAGGCTTCCAATGGAGAAAGGCGTGGGTGTAGGCGACGATTCGGCTCAGGCCGTCGGCATGTGCGACCGGTTCCTGACGTTCCTGGCCAAGAACCTGTCGATGAACAGGCAGAAGAACATCACCGAGGGCCAAGAGATGGCGGCGATCATAGGAGTCATGCCGGGGAGGACGAAGACGAGTTTGCGGTGAAGATCGAGAAGACGGACTTGAAGTTCAGCCACGAGGAAGAAGAGCACAGAGCCTCCCTGCTACCATCCTAGAAGAGAGAATTGCTGATGCCAGAGCAATTGATCAGCATAAGGAGGCCGTGGCAGAAGCTAGTCGCAAGGTGGCGGCGACCGAAGCGGCCTTGGCGGCAGCGGCGGTGCAGGAGAAGAAGGTGAGGAAGTCTGTGACCATAAAGGAGGAGCCTGCCGGCGACAAGGAGAAGGCGAAGAAGTTGCTGTCGAAGAAGAGGCAGGCGTCGTCGTCGAGCGGCGCCGGAGTTGAGGAGCCGGTCCCGAGGCCACCGCTGAGGTGGGGGCTCCGGCCGAGGATGCCGTCGGCGAACCTGAGGGTGCCGTCCAACATCAATGAGAAGTCGTCCAACTTCATCGAGGAGCGCAAGAAGGGCTTCGGCGCCGGCGGCAAGCCGAAGAAATGAGCTCCCAGTCCCACCACGGTGTCAGTATATATAAAAGTGTGTTCCTGTGTGTATGTATTGTTTGGATGATTGTTAGTCTGTGTACGAGGTATTGATGATCGCAAGAATTTGTAACTGTGCATGAGTTTGTCAGATTCACGCCGATGTTGCTTATTCTCGCTGGCTTAGTTTGCTAGGTGCGCACTAGGAGCCATCAGTCAGTTTCGAACAGGGTAAATCTCCACTCTTCAGATCCCTTTTGGTGACAAAACTTGCACAAAACGTCGCTCCAACTTTCCGAATTCTGAACATTTGGAATTTTCAAATTTATTAATAGCTTGTAGGAAATTTCAACTTTCCGAATCAACAGGATGGATCCCTTACTGATAGAATGGAATTCAAGAGACAAGAGTTATTTTTATTAATTGTGAAGAGTGGAAGGTTCGAGTTCGAGCTGCAATGCCAAATTACACTTCCAGATCTTGATTCATAATCCAATAGTTACACTTTCAGGAGTACATTGCAAGACATTCTAATAACAACAAAAAGAAAATCAAAGCCTATCGACTATCAGCATTGGACTTCAGCTTCAGATCCTTACGTCAGAACTCAGAACTACCGCGACCTGTGATCTGCTTCCACCGCACCTTCTCTTGAAACTACGGTCCTGCTGCCTCTGATCGTCGCAGCCCGTCCTCCTCCTGCCGTCGTGGCTTTCGCCGTGGTAACCATACGAAGCTTCCACGTTACCCATGGCGCCGACATGGCCCATTGGGTAACCTCCACCGTAAGCGTAGGGCATGGCGCTGCCGTATCCGTACATGGAGGGATCAGCTGACCATGGAAAGAAAGGATTGTAGCATGCCGGAGGGAATGGAGGAACATTGTAGCGGCCGTAGTGATTATCGGCATGGTTGCCGGCGCGCGCTCCCGCTGTGTCCGTCGTCTCCTGCTCCATTCCTGGCCCATGCGCCGCCGCTGGAGTCGACGTGGACTCGCTTCCGTCACTGTACTCCGAGGAAACGCCCTTCTTGGAAGAAACGTGGCTGTGTTGCGAGGCGGCCGGACTCTGAGTCACGGCGACCGCGTTGCTGCCGACGGAGCTCCTCTGCTTCTCTGTTGTTCCACACGAAGCGCTGCTGGCTCTGGCGGCGAGAATGTTGGAGATGGTGGTGCGTAGCGCCGGGTTGGGGATCAGATCGTCGGCGCGCGCCTGTGCCCCGCACGCGCACTTGGAGTTGGCGACGATGTGCGCTCTGATGCACCGGTCGCAGAAGCTGCTGAAGCAGCACTTGCTCGTCATCACTGCTTCCACCATCACCTTCTTGCAAATCTTGCAGTGAAGATCCGCCGGGACGCCGTCGTCGTCGTCGGCCGGCGCTTGGGGAAGCACCGTCGTGGCCTTTCCGAAGTCGAATCTTGGGTCCCCATTGGTGGGGCAGTGCTTAATGAAGTGTCCCGGGACGCGGCACCTGCGGCACACGTACCCGGCCGGCGGCGCGCGCCCATACGCGCGTCGATCACCGCGCTGATAGCCTTGGCCTCGTCGTCATCGTCCTCGGCGCTTGACCTCGAGGAAGAACCGCCGCCGTCTTGGTTCGCCTTGGGGCGTTGGGTGGATGGCGCCAAGATGGCGTCTGCGGGAGGCCCGGCGACTCGGCGCACCACCACCGTCGTGTTGCGCAGGACCAAAGCGTTGTCATCCGTGTACTCCTCCCCGGTCTGCGCGTCCGAGATCGCGATGCCCTCCCTGGGACCCCGGCCGCGTGTCCGGCCGTGGCCGTGGCGGCTGGTCGCCATGATGAGGCGCTTGAGCTCGGCGACGGAGACGGAAGGCGCCGCGACGGGCAGGGAGAAGGTGTCTACGCCGCTCCTGTACCGGTAGTATACCGCCATCTCCTTCCTTCGAGACTGGTTGTTCACGAACGTCGACGGAGATCTCCGACAAGGAGATCTCCTTCCTTCTGCGCGCCATATGAGTTGTAGAAAATCCATTTCGAATGAAAGTCAGTTGCGTCGGGCGCACGCTCGCTGGAGAGGCCAGGAAGAGGAATATGCATATATGCTCACCCAGACCGAGTACGAATCCGAGATGGTTTCGAGCCTCTCCTCAACCGCCTTTGGATAGCGTTCTTTTGACGCAAATGTTTTGCGTAAATTGTACGAGCTGTAATCGGTCTACGCGTTTTCCCTTTGCGACGGCGACCACTCTGCAGGCACTGCCTGGTCTCTGTCTTTTTTTTTTTTTGAACTGCCTGTTCTATGTCAACAGGCGCAAGAGAAATTTTTTTTTTTGAAGCTTGGCGCAAGAGAAATTTTGCCTGGAGGAAAAGTGATCTGATTGGATCATTGGAGGGTTTCTGAAACTACACGAATTCGTCCAGAAGCAGCAAAGACAGGAGGAACACGATTGCAGAGAATTGGCATGCAGACAACTCATTCGAGCACCTTTGAGAGGAAAGGCTCAAAGAGCCCTGCTTTTATAAAGCAACGCAAACGTCAAACCAGTTAAGGGGGACATCACCCCTACTGTTACAAAAACATAAAAACGAACAGAAAAGTAGCAAACAATATTAATATCAGCATACTTACGAGTAGCTCATGTTTGTCTTGCCAAGCTCGGCAGCATGATAAATTGTCTCCGCTGCTGCAACACCATGCAACATTTGTTGCAGCATGTCAGGATCACCATCCAACCTGACGAGCAAACACTGCAATTCAGCTCAGTCTCTGTTGTCGGAATGGCCACGAGACATACAAAGGCTATCCAACGGCTGAGAACGCAAGATACCGCATCACCAACAATTTCTCCAGCAACCGTTGATCGGAACGTCCACGCCTGCTCCACCAATCGTTGTAGAAGATTGGCAACTTTATTTCCTTTTACTCCGCTTTTGCTTCCACTCGCAAAGCTTGTCGCCATTGCCTGGCTATTTAGCTCGGATCCGAGCAATGTAAGCGCTATGCTAGTTGAATTGGGTTAAACCCTAGCCTCCATGTTCTGGTTGGCGTAGACCTCATCTGTGTAAGAGCAAACCCTAGCTCGATCTTTCATCTGCATCAAAGTAATAGAGATGATGGTGAACTGCATTTCATGTCTGAGTTTGCATATTACTACTCTAGTCTATCACAACAGCAGAGGACAATGATGCCCTAAGAGCATCTCCACCGACACCCCACAAATTTTGTCCGGCACCTCCCAAATTATGTCCGCTTTGGGCAGTGCAGCACACTTGTCCGGCCAATTCTAAGTTGCCGTCCACACCGGCACCCCCTATCTTTTTTTCTTAATATGAATGAAATTCTATCTAAACATAGAAAAATGAATGCATAGTCCAATAATAGTTTAAACATAGGAAAATATAGTTATTACAACCATTCAAATCCGAGTTCAAATTCGATAAGTTTGAGGGAGCAACTGGCTCGTGTGCTCGGTGGCCCAGAAGTGCGTGACTAGATCATTATGCAGTTGATCATGAGTTGTTCATCTCGAAATATTAAGATGAGTAGCGAGAAATTCCGAAAATCTGGCCAACACGCCGGGCTGTGGCTCGGCAAGGGGCTCTGGAACTCATACGTCTCATTCATGACCAAGTTAGCATCATGCTCACTCTCGGTGATCATGTAGTGCTTGATGACACAAGCGTTCATGATCTCCCACATCTACTCTAGGGACTAAGATAGCCAAGGTTACCTGACAATCGCAAACCATGATTGGAGCACACAAAATGCTCGCTCAACATCTTTGCGGACACTCTCGTGCCGACCCGCGAAGTGAGAGTTTGCCTTACAAACAGGGTTGCGGATGGTCTTGACAAATGTCGACCAACGTGGATAGATGTCATCTGCTAGGTAGTATCCCTTGTCATACTCATGGTCGTTGATCACATTGTTGCGGCCAGAAGCTTGGCCCTCGCGGCAAGTCTCGCAAACACCAAAGAGCGTTGTAACATCTTGATGTCATTGTGAGAACCGGTCCATGCCGAAAAATGCGTGCCAAATCCAAAGGTCATAATATGCCACAACCTCGAGCACAACACTGCACGCTCCAACATGTCCTCCCTTGTACATTCCATCTCCAGTGCATGCAATCGATACAAGCATCCCAAGAGATCCTCCCGCTTCACCTTGTGCCATGAGCCGTGTCTTCCGCATTTGGTTCTCTCAGATACTTTGTTCCTGACACTGCATTCACCGTATTGCAAAACCTGTAGGTGGCTTCAACGGTTGTGGATTCGGACATACGGAGGTAGTCATCCAAATAATCTGCAAAACATGCATATGCAAGGCACCTTATAGGCATAGCAGCAACAAACCATGGGTCATTGTCATGAATCTCTCCCTTCTGCTTTTTCTTTGGAGGCCGTCCGCCAGGAGCAATTTCAATTAAGTTTGGATTCATGTCCACTTCGACGTTTGCCTTAGCAAGTTGAGCTTGCTTTAGTTGGACCCCCTATATATCGCCTTATGTGAGTTGTATGATACGACTCGCCTGCGTACAACTCCTCGCCCCGAAGGCCCATTGAGCGTGACGGCCCATTTCGGGTTTGTTCCTTCTATTCCACTCGTTCAAATCTTTTTCTTTTCTTTCGTTCGTTCTGCGCGCGCGCTCGTTCTTTGTTCGTTCGTTCTTCGCGGGCGCTCGTTCCATTCTTCCGCATTTCTTTTTTCTTCGCGTGTCTCCTTCTATTTTTAGAACAAGGTCGTCCATGTTCGGAACGTGTTATTTACCTCTATTTTCCTATTCGCCGGTTTGTTAGTTCTTCCGTAGTCACTTTATGGGATTTTTCCTGCTATGAAAATGTCGTGCTGGACTAGTTTTTGAAAAGAATTCCATAGCTGGCTTAAGTTTAATTCAGAAACAAAAGATTTTGGAAAACAATAATTCCTTTAATAGGAAAACATAATTTGCAATTGTAGCAGACTTATAAAAAAGTGTTCTTAACAAATTTTGTGATTATATGTACTTCTGTAGGAAAACATAATGTCCTTTCGAAACATGTCCATAAAAAAAGAGAACAACAGCTTCCAGGATGCATGTTGAGGAAGAAAGCTTTACATATCATGTCCAGATTCAAAAATATTTCCGTACTGCTCTTTTGGAGTTGGCCGACCAAAAACTCTTCTTTCAGAAAAACACATTAGGAGAATGCATGGTATAGGGAAAAAGAAAGAATTGTTACTTCAACAAGAACTAAGATAGTGTGTAAACTGAAAATGGAAAAATAAGATAGTGTGTAAATTGAAAAATAAAAAATGTGGGAGAACCAAAAAAATGTCGTCGAACCGAAAATGTTGAAACAAAAAAACTATCAGTGAACCATATACGCAGATGAACCAAAAAATTGTTGTGGAACCATTATTCATAATGAATCATAAATGCGGGTGAACCGAAATAATAGTGAATTGAAAATGCTAGAGAACAAAAAAAATGTGTGAAAGAAACCAAAAAGGGGGACGGAAATAAATATTGAACCGAAAATAACATTGGATCGGAAAAAATGGAACCGTAAAAGCGGGTCAACCAAAAAAAAGAACCGAATATAATGGGGAACCATAAATTTAGGTGAACCAAAAAATATAATATAGAACCAAAATAATGCTCGAGAACCAAAAAAATAAATAAATAAACCATGTATGGAATTGAACCAAAAAATATGTGGAACCATTACTAATATTGGAACCTTAAAAATTACGGGTTAACCGAAAAAATGAGAACCAAAAAAATGTCATGGAAACGAAAATGTTGAAACAAAAAATTGGAACAACAAAAATTATCAGTGAACCATATACGCAGATGAACCAAAAAAAAGTTGTGGAACCATTATACATAATGAACCATAAATGCGGGTGAACCAAAATAATAGTGAACTGAAAATGCTAGAGAACCAAAAACAATTGTGTGAAAAGAAAAACCAAAAAGGGGAACAAAAATAAATATTGAACCGAAAATAACATTGGATCAAAACGTTAATGCGGGTGAACCAAAAAAATAAGAACCAAATATAATGGGGAACCATAAATTAAGGTGAAACTAAAAAGATAAGAGGGAACCAAAAATAATGCTCAAGAATTTTGAAAAAAAGAAATAATGCTCAAGAACCAGAAAAAATAATAATAGATTAACCATGTATTCAAATGAACCAAAAAAATGTGGAACCATTACTAATATTGGAACCCAAAATGTGGGAGAACCAAAAAATGACGTGGAACCAAAAATATTGAAACCAAAAATTGGAACCAAAAAAATGAGAACCCAAAATGTGGGAGAACCAAAAAATGTCGTGGAACCGAAAATGTTGGAAAAAAAATTGGAACCAAAAAAACTATCAGTGAACCATATACGTAGATGAACCAAAAAAAAAGAGTTGTGGAACGAATATTCATAATGAACAATAAATGCAGGTGAACCGAAATAATAGTGAACTGAAAATGTGGGAGAACCAAAAAAAATGTGTGAAAAGAAAACCAAAAGGAGGAACGAAAATAAATATTGAACCGAAATAACATTGGATCGAAAAAAATGGAACCGTAAATGCGGGTCAACCAAAAAAAGAACCGAATATAATAGGGAACCATAAATTAAAGTGAACCGAAAAAGATAATGTGGAAGCAAAAATAATGCTTGAGAACCAAAAAAATATCCGTGGAACCATTACTAATATTGGAACCGTAAAAAGTACGGGTTAACCGGAAAAATGAGAACCAAAAAATGTGGGAGAACCAAAAAAATATCGTGGAACCGAAAATGTTGAAACAAAAAATTGGAACAAAAAAAACTATCAGTGAACCATATACGCAGATGAACCAAAAAAAAGTTGTGAGCCATCCACTTTATGTGGAACCATTATTCATAATGAACCATAAATGCGGGTGAAACGAAATAGTAGTGAGCTGAAAATGCTAGAGAACCAAAAAGAATTTTGAAAAGAAAAACCAAAAAGGGGGAACGAAAATAAATATTGAACCGAAATTAAACATTTGACCAAAAATGGAACCGTAAATGCGGGGAACCAAAAAAAAAAACCGAATATAATGGAACCATAAATTAAGGTGAAACTAAAAAGATAATGTGGAACCAAAAATAATGCTCGAGAACCAAAAAAAATATGTGGAACCATTACTAATATTGGAACCGTAAAAAGTACGGGTTAACCGGAAAAATGAGAACCAAAAAATGTGGGAGAACCAAAAAAATGTCGTCGAACCAAAAATGTTGAAACAAAAAATTGGAACCAAAAAACCTATCAGTGAACCATATAAGCAGATGAACCAAAAAAAATGTTGTGGAACCATTATTCATAATGAACCATAAATGCGGGTGAACCGAAATAATAGTGAACTGAAAATGCTAGAGAACCACAAAATTTTGTGTGAAAGAAAAACCAAAAAGGGGTAATATTGAACCGAAAATAACATTGGATTGAAAAATAGAACCGTAAAAAGTACAGGTGAACCGAAACAATGAGAACAAAAAAAATGTCGGAGAACCAAAAAAATGTCGTGAAAACCGAAAATGTTGAATAAAAAATTAGAACAAAAAAACTATGTGTGAAACCATATATGCAGATGAAGCAAACAATGTTGTGGAACCATTATTAATAATGAACCCAAAAATGGGTGAACCGAAAAAGTGAACCGAAAATGTGGGAACCAAAAAAACTATTAGTGAACCTTTTATGCGGATGAACCGAAAAATGTCAGAGAACCAAAAAATGTCATGGAACTAAAAATGTTGAAACAAAAAACTATGACTGAACCATATATGCAGATGAACCAATTTTTTTGTTGTGGAACCATTATTAATAATGAACCCAAAATAAATAAATAGATGAACCATGTATGTAAATTAAAAACTACCTGTGAACCAAAAAATTGGTTGAGAACCAAAAAAATGTCGTGGAACCGAAATGTTGGACCAATAAATTAGAACCAAAAAAATATTAGTGAACCAAAAAATCTGGAGAACCAAAAAAATATTGCTCGAAAAATGAAGTGAACCAAGAAAAATAGCAGTAAGTCAATAAAAAAAAGTAGTCAACGAAAAAAGTGGATGAACCCAAAAAATGTTGATGAAGGTTTTGAGGGGTCATATCACCGGGAGACGGGGGAGTGGGGGAGTAGCCGAGCGATCAAAATGCGACATACTATAAATCTTTTTAACTGCTTTTTCTGTACCTAGGTTTGAATCGTGTGATCCACACAAAAATGGGCAACAAACCAAAAAAAGGTTACACCTCCTTGAAAATACTAGTCGATACACATAACTGATACAATAATTTGAGAGTGGAAAGAGAGGGGAGAAAAAGCAGGAAGAAGGAGATACAATACGGATGGAGCCTAGGAGGGTCAACCGAGCGAATGACTTTTTATTTTACCGAGCCATGGAGTGCAAATTTCTCGTACGTGTTTTAGACATAAAAAAGCATCGATAACAAAATCAACTTTGTACGAAAGTGAGCGAGGCACTCATATTTAAAAATACTGAACCAAAGAAGTGAGTTGTCAAGGAATAGACAAAAAAGCATAGCTTCAGAAAAAAGATAAAAGACATCTCCAAAAGAACTAGTTTCAAAGAATTTGTGTACTTTTACTACATTTTAATATGGACACCCAACCATCACTACGTTTATGTGAACACATGTAGCAGAAACTACATCTTCTTTTTCTTCTTTAGAGCATCGAGCTTTTTGAAGTCAACCTTGTTGTGACCTGTATGAAACATCTTGTATGCCATGACCATCCTATACTTCAGGATGATCATCTGCAGCAAATAAAAAAAACATAGGGTTTAACTACTAAAAAAATCGATATTTTAACACGAATGTGAACAGAAAACAAGTTACACGATGACGGTGTTAGTTAAAAAAGAGAAAAGACAGTTGTGAAAACATATTCAGTAAAAGAGAAAATGAGTACCTGCAAAACCCCGTAAGACTTTCTAGAAGTCCTCTTCCGATCAAGGTTTTCAAGCAGGGAAAACACTCTGCCTGACATGATGAATCCTAGGACGACCATAGTCAAAACCTTCATATTGTCCATAGAAATCAACATGATCCATATATCCAATCTGTGCATGCAGAACAAAAACATCAGAGCCTGTTGTACTATAAAGAAACAAATGCAAAAAATCCAGAAAAAAAAAATAGAAAAAGGAGATACTGTATTACTTACAGTCAGAACAGGCAGACAACCACCAACCCATAACTCTCTGTAACTCTGTTGTACTTGAATGCCTTTACAGGACGAAACCATTTGTCTTCGAACTTATCGATCTCAGTGAATAGATGATCATAACAAAAAGATCCGTAGTCCAACTTCCGAATATGAGAAACCTTTCTCAGAGAGTATAAAAGCCTTGCATCCACAAAATTGGCTGTGAGGGGACAGAGGATTGTTGTTACAAAGAACATAATAAAACCCCTCATGAAACCAACCTCAGAATTGTCAGCCATCATTTCAGTAACGATTTTTTGAACGGGGATTTTACCATTAACTGAATAATGTTACCATCCCTAGTAACAGCATTTCAGCAATTCAACCTCAGCTACTACAGCCGGATCACTGCTAGCGAAAACAAAAGGCCTCGAACCATAGTCAAAACCAAAAATTGCATTAATCATGTCCTTGTAGAACCTGAATGACTTGGACTTGTGAGTAAAAATACCATCACAACCATACGAAATGTGGTCAATGATACAATAAGTGAGTGGCATCGGTATCATCAAGTGGTCATGGAGGTTCAGAAGAAAAGGGAACCTATTACTGAACATGATTAAACTGTCTGGGGTTGAAAACCTGGATCTTATGGTTGCTTTACAACGAACACCAGCAAGCATATCTACCCCTATAACATCAAAAAAGAGAAAAAGGACAGAAAATACAAAATCAGTGGACTAAGTCAACAAAAACATCACATGATTAGCATGATAGCTATTCCTATAAAAAAAATGTCATGCTGGAGATGTGTTACGAAAAAAAAAAAGAAACGAAAGGAGAAAAAAGGTCCAATGTTATCAATGAAAATAAAAATGGAACTATAGCCTTAGTCAGTACTAGGGATGTCTTGCTGGAACAAAGCATGACGCATCACAAACAACTCGGAAACTACAAAAAATCTGAACCTAGATGAAGAAAAACTGAATAAAACAACTACTACAACTACTTAACTGCCGCCCCTTTTAGAGAAAATTAGATAAGATTATTCAGACGTTTCAGTTAAAAAATACATAATTCAGCAGGACCCCGGTTGCATCTAAGTTTACAATAACCCATGAAGCTAGCAGGTGCCAAAAAGGTGATAGTCATAGCTTCGAATGTGATACCATCAAAGGAAAACCACCACAAAAAAGTGACAGGGGAAGGATTAATCCACCAACAAACAACAGAGGACAAGCATCAAATTACTGAAGAAATAAGGAAATTGAACGACTATAAGAGATACATGATAGAGATTATCCAACAAAAAAAGGCATCACATCACATATTTTGAACCACAAAACAAATACTTATAGTTTAACCAACATTTAGTGCCAGCCCGGGGGAAATGATTCAAATGCATGTGAATCAAAAAAGGGTACCAGGATTTACAAGGTCTACTCACTAATTGCGATTGGGGATTCATGAAAATCGAAGCATGTATATACTTGATAGGAATTTTGGAGACACTAACCCTAGGGTTACGGTACCGGAACAGTCGACGCCAATACTACGGCACGACACGGCACGAACTACACACACATATCCATGCACACCCCATGGAAGAAGCAAGGGTAGGATTGCGCGAATTCGGTGAGAGAAGTATCGAAACTCGCTAGAGATCGAGCGAGAACACGACGGTGGAATTGAGCGACAACACGACTAGGAACGAGCTGGAAGAAAAGTAGCAGGGGACGCGGGGGCAACGAACCTGGAGCCGCCATAGACGGCGCCGGGGTAGTGAGAACCCTAGCGTATCGCCAAGCAACCACTCCGTTGAAGAAGGACTCGCAAATCTCTCAGGCCTTGTTTACTCCAAGAATTTTTTAGGGGATGGGAAGAGTGAGGATGGGAGGGGATTTGGTGAACACCCAATCCCCACAAATCCCCACAAATACTCTTCCCCTACAATACACTTGCACGACAAGAGTTTTTGTGTTAGGCAAAAATGAAATGGTTGGTAGGGGATATTTGGGGATTATCCCCTCCCATCCCCTAAAATACACTAGAAGTAAACAGACTAGTGGGGATTTTCCGGGATCCGGGATAATCCCCTCCCATCCCCTAAAATACACTAGAGGTAAACAAGGCCTCAGGGAGAGAGGAAATCTGGGAGCTCCTCTATCTACCACTAGCAGAAACGGAAGAAGAAAGAAGGAACGAAACGGACAGACGAGGCGCAGTTGGGCCGGCCCAATACGAAGATGCACGCAGGCGAGTCGGAGTTACGACTCGCAGAAGGATAGGGTTTGCGCTTTAGTTCAGGTGTACCAAAGATACAATAAACCAAAGCCCATCTAAGACCAGTCCGGCCCAGTTCAGCTTACCGATCGATTCGGGCTTCAAACTGACTCTGAGAAGAAGCCATCGATCACATACCTAATATATAATGGCTGGAAAGAATTGATCAAGCAAACCACCCTCCACGTCTCCCCCTATCGCCAGCCGTCCGATCAGCTCCGTCCGACGGCCAGGATTCGCCCACGTCAACCCCCAGCGTGCACTGTTCACGCAACAGTGATCTCGATTTTCTTAAAATCAGCGATCGACACGTGCCCCGGTCACCAGCCGGTGACTCCGGTTCCAGCCGGTCACCCTCGCGCACGGATTTTGGCGCAGGAAAATTGCAAAAAACACCCCGCAAAGGACCAACTTGCAATTTCGCGAAACAACAGGGACTTCCGTGCAAAAATACGCACCACAGTTCATCCTTCCTCCTTCTTCTCCCGCGACGCTGAAAGTTGCCGCCGCCGCCACGCGCGCCACCGCCGCTCTGCGCTTCCCCGTTCAGATCGAAGGCGACGGCGAGCTTCGCCGTCGTTTCCTCTCCATCCTCGCCGACTCTCGCGTCCTGGATGCCCGAGCCGCGCCGGAATCTTCGCGAATCTTCGCCGCTATGAAATTGGTCCCTCCGCCGCATTTCCACACCGCCGGCGATACTCCGGCAGCTCAAATGTGGCGGCGACGCCGCTTTCCACCACCCCCGCCCACGCGAGTCGCACACACTCAGCCACGAGCTCCAGCACGCACGGATGCGCCGCCGCCGTGCTCGCCATAGCCGCTGCGCTGTGCGGCCATTGCTGACGTCCCTGTGACGTCACAATGGGCCCACCTGTCAGTTCCCTTTTTTAAAAACAAATTTGGAATTAATCCTATAAATACCCACTGGGAAAGATAAAAAAATAAATACATCAAAATGGTCAGAAAAAAAACAAACTATTTACGACAAAAACAAAACATGTTTGAATCTTTTGAATTGGTCAAAATTTGGAGATAATCCAGTTCAGTACATATTAATTGAAAATAAAATCACATTTGAGCATTTAAAATTACTAAATAATTTGAGGTACTTTACAATACATAAACATGCTCACAAACATGTTCGAATACTTTGAATTAATCAACATTTGGAGATATTCTAATTCAGTAAACATTAATGCAAAACATATTTTAATATGTTGAATTGGTCAACATTTGGAGGTACTCCAATTCAGTAAATATTAATGGAAAATAAAATCACATTCGAACATTTAAAATTGCTAAATAATTATACGTACTCTACAATACATAAGCATGCTCGCAAACATGTTTGAATATTTTGAATTGGTCAATATTTGGAGATACTTTAATTCAACAAACACTAATGCAAAACAAAGTCAAATTTGAACAATTCAATTTCCTACATAATTGGAAGTACTTAGAATATGCAAACACGCTTACGGAAAAAAAAACTAACTACTTATGGCGAAATACAAACATATTTAAATGTTCTAAATTGGTAAATAGTTGTATACAATCTAAGTGAACTACATGGTCAAAAAAAAAATCTAAGTGAACTTTCGAGTTCAATTAAAAATTTATGTCACCATACAACCATATATTTGAACATTTCAATTCACCAACTATTTGTACAGACTACAGAAAAAACTCCAACGGATTTCAACAATTCGAATTACAACAGGCGCGTCAATATCTAGACAAAATCTAAAATGACTTCCTCTAATTATATGCATTTAAATATATTAAATTTCCAGCAAATGGAAGTACCTCTAAAAATTCCCATCTGGAAAATATGGAAAATTACAACAAAATGCTTCGAAAAATAAATACTAATTATTCATGTCAAAAACAAATATGTTTGATTATTTCGAATTGGTAAATATTTGAAGAAAATCCTAATGCACTTCCTCTTTAGAACAATTTTTAGAACATGAAAGTATTTCTATAAATACCCTCACAAAAAAAATGCTGATTATTTGTGCCATATAATCAAATTTCAAATTTACATATTCCAAATTTCAAATATTTTCGAAACCTACTCATTTTACAAACGTAAAAGATAATTCGAATAATGCAAACGTAATTTTTTTTCAAATTCAGTAAATTGTTAAACTTCACACACAAAAGTTGCACCAAAAAAACAATGCTCACAAAATAATGCAAATAATAATTCGAAAATTTCCGAGACTACCAAAATTCCATACTCTCCACACAAAAGTTACAAAAAAAATCGTTGTGTACATTTCAAAATTTAAGAAAATTTTAAATATAATAAACTTTCAAACTTCCCACACGAACTAATAAATGCCCATTTTTGTTGAAAATTTGTTGGATTAGTTTTCCAGATAATTAGATAATTTTTCTATTTTCTCGCTGCATACGGATTTCAAAATTTTCAATCACACTATATTTTTTTTTAAACTTCCCACACAAACTCCTTCACGATATTAGGTTCGTAACAGATGGGACCATTTTACTCAAACAATTTCAAAAAAAAAGAGGAACTTTGGAAAAACAACAATTCTGAATTTATTCATCAGGAGAAAATATAAATTACATATCAAAATGATCAGACAAATACATGCTATCTATTCATACTAAAAAACAAACATATTTAATTATTCCATATTGGTAACTATTCGATACGATCTAAATGCACTTTCTCTAATTATTATGGAATTAAATCCAACAAACATGCATTCCCACTACCTACATACTAAAACTAAATATTAATGTGTAAAATATAATCATAGTTCAACATTTCAAATTACTACAAAATTGGAGATACTCCAACGTATATAGACATACTCAAAAAAAAAATGTCCACTTGATCTATATATCTCTGTTGTGTAAATGCAGTCTAATTTATGTATGTTATTATACTGTTTCGGGTTTTTTACAAAGAAAATCAATCAACTTAAGAGTAGAATGAACCAAATACTTTACATAGCTTCAATATCTTTCAAAATCGTGTTCTGCTTTTGTACAATGCGATTTTGCTTACACTGTCACGCTAAGCTAAGAAAAAGTACATGTATAAATCAATAACTAAGTACAAATTAAATAACCATTGCTCCTGAAGTTATCACAAAGCTTCAAATAGCTTTCAAGTTTTACACTAAACAATTACACAATGCTATCTTCTATCCATTACCTAAAAACATTGGCAACAAAATGCTACCAAATTTCACGAAGTACAACCTCTCAGAAAGATCATATCATTTTGCGATCCAGCATTACATACAACTCTTCAAAAAGCTTTCAAGTTTTACATAGAACTATAGCTGCGTCATTACAAAAATGCCTACAGTTAGAATGTGACGACAAAAGAAAATATTGGATTTACATCATTTTTTAAGCGCAAACTTTTTTGAATTCCAACAATTTTCATATTTCAAAAACTTTTGAACATAACCATTTCCAAATTTCCAATTTGCACAATTTTTAAAATCAATTTGAGCATTTCAACTCAAATTTCAGATTTACATATGTTACAAATTCAAATGCCTCCAGCTCCAAACGTTTTGCAAGCATTAAAAGAATTCAAATTTGAATACATTCCAATACGGACAATTATTAAATTCACAACATTTTTTAAAACACAAACTTTTTTGAGTTCCAATAACTTTCATATTTTCAAAAACTTTTGAATACATACTATTTCCAAATTTGAAAACTCAAATTTCAGATTTACATATCTTACAAATTCAAATGCCTTCCAGCTCCAAACGTTTTGCAAGCATTAAAAGAATTCAAATTTGAATACATTCCAATACGGACAATTATTAAATTCACAACATTTTTTAAAACACAAACTTTTTTGAGTTCCAATAACTTTCATATTTTCAAAAAACTTTTGAATACATACTATTTCCAAATTTGAAATTTACCAAACAGGCGCGGCATTGCCGCGCTAAGTTGTCTAGTTCTACTATATATAAAAGATGGTGAATCCGCCCCTCCTCATTCGTCCACGTCGCGGACTTCCCCTGGTCGTCCGATCCACGGGACGGACGGCGAGGATCAAACCACGTCGCTCCCCGCGCGCGTTACTGTAGCGAAGCGATTTTCTTCCAATCCCGTGCTGCCACGCGTCCCCGGTACCCGGCCGGTCACCCTGTTTCCAGCCGGTGACCCACGCTTTTGCAGAACCCCCCGTGGAAGGACATAAATGCAAATTGGAAAAACTCCAGGTACTTCCATGCAAAATCGCCAGAGAACCCCCTCCCTCTCTCTCCTCCGCGGCCTCGCGGTTCGCCGCCGACGTCGCCGCGGCGCGCCGCCGCCACGGACGTCCCCGTCCAAATCGCCTCCCCGGCGAGGTGCGCCGTCGACTCCTCGCTTCGCTTCCTCCCCAATCGTCGCGTCCTGGGGCGGCCTCTGCGCCGCGGAATCGTCGCCGCCGCGGTCCACATCCGCCGCCGGGTCGAACGGTCGCCGGCGCCGTCCTGTGATCAAACGGTGGCGGCGCGGCCACCTTTGTGTCCCCCGCATCCAGCCGCTTAGGCGCGCGCACGCGCGCGTGCCAAATCGCGACGGCGTGCCGCCGGCTGCTCGCCGGCGCCTCCGGCCAGATCCGGCGGCTGTGACGTCGCATGACGTCACAGTAGGCCCATGCTGTCAGTTTTTTTTTTGAAAAAAGCCCAAATTATTCGTATACTTCTGAAAAATTCGAAATAATGCAAACCAACAATTTAATATGTCCACAAAAAAAGGCAAATATGTCAAGTTGGTCACATAAAAATAAATGTAAACGACCAAAATTCAAATTTTCATATTTCCATGTGCCGTCCAAATTTGTATTTTCCGTATAAATCAAAAAGGATTTCAAATGCGTCAGCTTACTCAAAAACTGGGGGACTTCCGAATTTGACCTGTTTTCGAAATGCGGACAATTTTAAATTTACAACAACTTTACGATTGAATAATCAAAAAATTAGCCCATGGGTGCGGCGAAGCCGCGCTTAATCCCCTAGTATTCACATTACGCTTCGCCATGATCCCTGCTAGATTCGAAACTTCGGATCGTTTCGAGGATTTGAGATCGCCTCGCGTCGCATCCTGCTACGGCGAACGTCGACGATGGCCGACTACGACCGCCTCTCGAACCTTCCCGACGACCTCCTCCGTCGCGTCCTCCACTTCGCCCCCTTGAGGGAGGCCACGTACACCAACGCGCTCTCGACGCGATGGCGCGGGCTCTCGCGTTCTTCGGGCGCCGTGAACCTCGAGACACGCGCTGTGGAGAAGGACAGCGTCCGCAGGTTCTGGCAGTATGTCGAAGCCTACGACCCCTACTTGTCGCAGCGAAACGCTGTCATGTCTGCCGCCAAGGCGGCGCTCGTTGCCTCCGAAGCTGCCGTCACGAGGCTCACCTTCCGCGTGGAGGGCTTCCACGGCGAAAACCCGGTCGGCACCTACGCGTTCCTGTACCACGGCGAGGAATCGGAGAGAGTCGACGTGGTCGCGGACTTGCTCTCCCACCCGGCGGCGCAACAAGTTGAGGAGCTGCGGCTCGCCACATTCCCAGGGATTTCGATCGACTCGAGGAGCTGCAGCGCGACCAAGAGGTCAGGTATTTGTGCACAGGGTTATACGATCTCAGCTTCCTCTGTCTGCCGTCCAAGAACCTCCGAGTGCTGGAAATCGCCGGTTGTGAAGACTTCAAGACGCCGGCCGGCGTGTTCCCTCTGCTAGCGTCGCTCCGCCTGAGCTTCTGCAAAATCCTGCTCGAACATCTCCAGAGCGTCATCGACGCCGCGCCGTCGCTCGCCACCCTGCACCTCCAGTCCGTCAAGCTCAAGGGAAATCAGCATGGCCAAGGAGCAACATGAAATGAAGGCTTGATGCGCCTCCGCTGCCCGTCGGCTACAGCGCTCCTGCTGCAGAAATGCAGCTGGAATGAGGAAGCCAATGATACCACTACCACCCACGTGAGATTGACGCCCCGAAGCTGCGGCGCTTCATGTACAAGGGGCGTCTCCGACAGATCACTCTGAGATCGCAGGTGCCAAATATGGCACGGGTGGAACTGCACATTTTCCATGAATTATATCCTGGCGGAGACAATAACCTTCGCCGCGCCATCTTCTGGCGACTCCTTCACAACTTCAGCCACACCAAGGAGCTGAAGCTGAGGGTGAACCACCTTGAGGACATTGCCATTGTTGGCGCTGCCGAGCGGAACGAGCTCCTCCGACCGTTCAGCAACCTCGGACGCCTCGAGCTGGAAGGATTGCACAGGCCCAAAGGCAAGACTGCCGCGGTGGCGATTGCTAACCTTATCGGGTGCTGCCCCTTGGTCCGTGACCTCCGGATCAGGCTGACCTCAGTGCAGGGCGATTCCTCCAGAGAATTATCTGGCTATGGGACCTACTTCCTTGAGAGAAAATATCGTCATGATCTTGACAAGTCTCCATAGTTACAAGCGCCGCAGGTTAGAGGCCATGGTTTCGGTGAAAGGAGATGATGAGGATGCACATGGTGATGATGCCTTCGATCAGGTTCCTG